>JAQFZA010000203.1:0-41133 GCA_034695115.1 Desoria olivacea
TCCATACGAATTAAACATGATCATATTTCATTCCTAGTTGTAATCAATATTATCATCCACTAATCGTTACAATTTAATTTTAATAATTTTTTGGAATCTGACTTTATGACATTGCATCTTCGTGTATCGGAATTTGAAGTAAAACCGGAAGTGCATTATTATTACGGAATTAAATGGTAGGGTGCGAATAGACCAATTCCCAGGGTAATTCCCAAGTAGATTTATCAGATGCTAATGGATAAGTGGGCTTATCTCCATAAAAAGTAGGTCCATAGAATTTAATTCATTGCATGCCTTGGATGGAAAATCAAGAGATCGATTTTAGGTTATTGGAAAGTAAGATGAAATGAATGTTAATTATATGATGATTTAAATCATTTAAATGAGCCATTATTATAAACATCTCCATCCATCTTCTAATCAGGTAGCCTATTGTCCATTGTACAGAGTGCACATTGTCCTTCATGTATCCATCTTGTAGTTAGGTTCTATTTATGATCCATTCTCATCTTGTCATACATCCTTCTTAGTCATATACACGTCGATTGCCATTGTTAAACTAAGCACTGCATACGTATATCGATGTATGTACCTTGCACTTGACTTCGTAGGGGATGTGAATACTGAGCTAATTAAATCCTCATTAGGGTCATCTCAAACGGTAGAAGAGAAAATAGTGGAAGCAGAGATAAACCAGACCAGTTTAAATTCTAGTGGGAAATGTGGTACAACAGAATTCGGAAATGTGGGCTGAAGTTTTGGAATTGGAATGAAGTCGTTTTTTAAATGAGAAATTATCCATTTATTTAAGTGTCGATTCTTACTTGAGAATGAGATTCTCCTTGTCCTTTAAGCCTTGCCTAAGATAATCCATTTCCTTATTGACTTCCCGACTTGTGCCATTGACGACCCCGAGGTGCGAGGAGTGAAGCGATCTTGCAGTTCCCACAAGCCCGTTCCTCTTCCTTCTGGGTGCTGCTGCAGCTGCTGTCGCCATCGCCAACGAAACTTCTATGCTGGCCATCTAAAATACATTAGACATCTATTTATAAAGATAATCTTTCTTCACGTTAGACTAATTGATCAGCTTCCTTCCTGGCTTAAACATGTAAAATACGAAGGAGGATCTGCACACCTTTGCTTCAAGTGTTTCTAGCTGTGACATCCGTACGGGCTCGACTGCTGAATTGGGTCGCTTCGTTTCAATAGTCAGGGCACTCTGAAATTAAAAAAAATAGTAACTGATTAGTCTACGGCGAGATTTTATTTCCGGCATCATCCCTTACACTATTTTATACAACTTTCCGGATTCGTATTCATAACTATTTGAAATAATCAGATTGTATGACTAGTTAATCATATGCCCTAAAGATCTTTACAAAATTATCAAGCATCTCTTCGACAGTCTTGAATCAAATCTTATACCAATCAATGTTTCAATTCTAGGAAAGAATCTGCTACAATAATTGGGGATGATTAAATAAGTCGATTTCTGCGTCAACAGCAGGACCTCATTTAGTGATTCAATTCAACGAGTCATTTGAATGGAACTTCAAATGTCTACAAAGATTAAAGAGAACAAAAAATGACACGCATCCATTCATAAATGGATAATAAAGTTTTAAAAAAACTGTGTCAATCGATTCAGTAAGTTCAAGGGTCAATTTACGAGCGACCTTTTGATTACGATTTGGTATCTCACAGCCGTATTTACTCAAAAGAATGTGTCAGATTTGGAACATGAAGTAATTCTCAATTCAAACTTCTTCAAGGGTTTGAGTTTTTTGTCATTTAGGATCAATTTTTCAGGTAGAATGAAATTCAAATTGAATTACTTTTCAAATTCCAAATAAACTGTCAGCTATTCCTTGCTTGAAATTGAATAAAATATAAGTTCCTCGTCTTTGCATAATAAGCCTCACGAAATAAGCCTAACTTTCTAATACTTATGCTGAATTGAGTATCGTGTCCGCATGGTTCGATACCTCACGCTCCTCTGCATAGGCAAAGTATCAAACTGCCAAATCATCCTTCACGCCTCATTACTATTTATAAACATGTCAATTCTTACCCCTGTAAATAAATTACAATTCAAGAAGTTGGATTCAGAAATTGAAAGTGTTTGTCTTCTGATTTTATGATTTGTTGAGTGAAAAACATTTCTCGTAGTTCTTCACATGTCCTAAAATCTAAACCAGCAGAAAATATACACACGACAAACGACAAACGACACTTGCAGTCACTTGTAGCGCTTAAAAATGTCATAGACTCAACAATATGTTGCGATTTCATTTGTAGTCGTAACTAGTTCTTCTAAACAGAAATCCCAATATTTCAGGACAGTTTGATTCAACTCGTTCATGGATTTGCAATAGTGTCCTGGACATGCTAATCTAGAAAGTCAGGAGAAGCTACTATGACTCTCTTAAGGTAGATAAATGCCTCTCCATCTAATTAGTTAGGCGCATGAATGGATTAACGGCAAGCCGTGTCCCATTCCAAGCTGCCCAAGAATTCATTTTCTTCTGTATTCATTTGGCTTTTTATTGCAGAGTGATAAATGCTAAATATGTAGCAGGTATAAAGCTCCATCAGCCAAAAAATAGTTTCGAAATTTTCAAAATATATTTCGATTTCTTTACAAGGGAAGCAAGTCAGTAGTTTGGGATGTGGCCATTAGAAGTCAGGAGCCCGGTAAACTGAGGACGAGAAGTTTTGAAGAGATTACATTCTATTCAGGCTGTAGACCAATTCCTTCAAATGGGCAAAGACCAAATTTTCCTACAAAGATTCTGCAGTCAGGATTTCATTCCTGAAATGTTGACACCTACATTGTAATCCATAGGTACATGTAATTAGGAATGGTTTGCGTTTTATTTATACAAATAAACATTACTTCACGGATGTGAGTTGCAATTTCAAATCCAAACAAGTGCAGAAAAGTTTTAAAAAAACAGAACAATAAGCGGAAGCAACCGCAACGGGGTTTTTATGCCTTCTTTCGTGTCCCTTGTGGCTTGCTTACTTCATTTCATTTGCATTATACTTCCAGACTCTTGCACCATCAAAGAAGTATTTAGAACGTGTTACGGTTGGAAGTTTGTTTTTTGCATGGTTTGCGTGATGCCACTTCCGTTGCAAATCTAAGCTCAGGGATTCATCTTTGCTTTTCTCCGTATTGTTAGTAAGTCTACAATCTAAACAAGATCATCTATCTCTATTTTTGAAGACTGAAAGACTAAGCGCGTTGCATATAATATTTATGGGATTCAAATATTCCTCAGAAAGTTCCATGAACTTACTTTGCATATCTCTCATCAATTATTCAACAAATACCTCGTTTATGCCAGCAATGTCTACAATACTAAAACACAAATTTTGACTGAAAACTCATCAAAATTCTTTTTTAAAGCATATTCTGCAGGATTTTTCATGCCAGTAATCTATAATTCGATTTAAACTCCTCAAATTTCCTTAAAATGTAAATGGAAAGGAATGAAGCAATCTGCAGGATTAAATAATTAGCTCAAGTTAAATAACGATTAGAAGTGAATAGTTGCAAATGCAGATGATCGTGTACATCTTGTCCAACTTTCGCTCACGTATTTTTTATTCTTATTTTTTGCCAAACCATTGTAGAACTCCTGTTGCATTTTACTCTGTCGATTTGTAATCCTAAGCCCTTCAGACATGCGGACACCAGAAATCTAATATCAAGCGAGGCTGAATCTCTGAGTCAGTAAGTTATCTACTACATCGTAAAAAACGGGGGACAAAAGCCTTATCAAATGTAACTAGGAAAATTATAGTGTGAAATTTATTATTTGAGATGTTAAATGACACAAACCGAAGCTCATTTTTTGCAACTTTCGCTTCTCTCTCCTTGCACTGCATTAGTGTGGACTGTTGGTCACCGTTAGCTTCATTTTTTTTACTCTCGATTTTTTCATCAAAGTTTTTTCAAACTGAATTTTATTGTTCACTTTAGAATTACATTCTGAAAGTCCACACCGTTGGCTCCTTAAGATACTAGGGCACAGTCAAAGAATAGAAAAAAATACGATGAAGGTGTGCACATGTAAAGTGTTACATCAGATTTTATTTAAACCTTTTAGTAGTGAAAAACCATTTAACTTTAAGTTCGACTTTGGCTATAAAAAACACCTACATGAATTGGTGAAGTTGGTACTTTTTACTGCAGAATATTAAAGTCATTTGCATTGGTCACTCTGGTTTATACAGTTAATCGGATTGGAATTCAAGATATTATCGAACGTCACATTTTCATGTAGCAGTAATATTTTTAAAACGAGGAAATGCTGAATTGGAAGTAGCAATGGTCACTAAAAAGTATTATCTGCGAAACCAATCTGATCTTTCAGGTTCAAATGCTTGTCTTGAACTTCATTTCCACAAAGCTGGTTTGGTTCTGAAGTCACGGTTTTGAAGTTTGGACAACCAAAAATCTAAAATGTCAAACTTCTAAAAAAGGAACGACGAAAGATTGAGTGCAGGAGCTGGTGCCAAAAAATTGGGGAAAAAACCTTAAATGCTAAACATCTCAAAGGTTTTGGGTAAATTAAATTCCCATAAAAGTCGGCGATAAACTTATTGGCTAATTTGTATTTTTCCGTAAATGATTTACAAGTTGCTGTATGCATCGGCAATAAACTGGCGGTGGAGTGGTTATAAAATTTGACTTTGAGCTGAAAATCATAACTTCTTCTTTCAACTTCTTTTACAGCTAAAAGTTGAATAAGCGTGGATTCCTAGTTAAAATTCAGAACTAGAAAACTTCCTCCATTCGATGCATTTCAGAAAGTAGGTTGTAAGATGGAGCACGTAATTCCATACCAATCCCAAATTGTTTTTTAATCATTAAATACTTTATAGCTTCAATGACACTATTTTCAAGCGTCAAATCACCAGCAATCCTACTACAACCACATTCAAGATCCTCAGAAATCAAGAAAAAATGTCACACACAAAGGACAGCAAGGTAATCAATTCCTTGAGAGTCAGAGGTGGTCTACTCCACAAAAGACAAGTGTAAAATAATAAGTAATCTCCCGCAGGAACATACTTTTGTATTACGAATGGCAGAAATTACAAATTACCTCCGTCCTAATTCCCTGTAATCATAATCATTGACTTCTTGAAGAGAGAGAAACCTTAGACACAAACTACTTGAGAATAACATAAGAATCACAGGGACAAATACATATACCAAATATAAAATCCACCATCAACTTCTATAAACCGAAACCTTAACACACACAATTAACAATTATATACAAACCTACTTTATGTATGTATCATTTTTGCAAGTCTTATTTAGTTGTTGAAATGTAGAAGTTGGATCTTTGAATGAGATTTGATTCAGGTTGACGTGATCATTACTTCTTGAGATTTGAGAAGACGAGGAGCTCAATTATTTATAGAAACGCAATGATAATGAAGTAAGGAGGATTTCAAAATGTCAGGAAAATTTGCCTAATGTTCCCTGTACCTATAATCATTCAGAATACAGAAATGCAGAGCCCTTTGGCCTCCGTCTCATTTCTTTAAATCCACCTCTTCTCAGCAATGCCTTTCTCAAGATGGAAATATTAAAATCTACAAAGCAGCTTAGTACACTACAGAAGTCTCGTCCATCGTTGTGAAGTCGCTACTGTAACTGCATTAGACACATTCTGTATTGATCAACCATATGTTACAAATTACGAACAAAATTGAGCGGATAAAATAGATCCATACTGACCTTTCCTCTGAAATGGCCTTTTGTATGTAATAACCGTTTCCAATTTCTCATGTCTCAAATCATCATAATTATAATTATGTTTGTGTCTCTGCATGCTTTTGCAACTCTCAATGAAATTAGATACTTTTTACTTCTACGATTTGAGGGACTTGAGATTGTTTCATTTACAGTGCATAGGTCGTGCTTTGATGTGCATAGTAATTTGTGGTAGCTTTCAAGGAGCTCATGATGATATTGAATTGTTATTTGGGCAATTACAGTAACTAGTAAGCATGCTTCAGTATAAGAACATTTATATCACGTCATTTATATAGAATTTTGGATTTTCATACTCAGATTGCATGTTCGTTGCTCTAGTTTTTTGTACGTGTAGAAATTGTAATGCTACATGACAAAAGCTTTATTTCCATGCCTGAATCTCAAAATTAGACATGCGTTAAGCTTTATCTAAAGGGAGTTTAAAATACAAATCCCAGCAATGTCAAGTTAACTTATTTACTAACAAGGATTAAGTAAATTGCAGCCACGTGGCACATCCAACATCAGCTTGAAGATTTTTTTTGATGAAATTCTTTGACTTTTTACACAAAATCTGTTCAGATTTCATTCGTAAATTGTATGAATTCTTTACAGATTTTATTTTTCCGACTCACTGAAGTTGCTTCTACTTATCACTCTCCTTCTTTTTTGAGCCAATCTTATAAATTCCTTCAGATTGGTGAACATCCACTTGAACAATAAGATCACCTTGTTTGGCTTCAACCAAGTTTTCTTGTTCTCCTCAGTTATTACCGAGTCTGAGGCTGAAGAAGGAGTTACAAAGAAGACAAGTCCAACACCGAAGATTTTTATATAAAAAAACTGAATTTCCCTTAAAACCACCAACAACTAAGGGACGTAATAAAACATTGACGAATTAGGAAATTCTACCTGTCACTCTACCGCACAGGCTTTTTACAATATACGAGATGAATTGATGGTCAACCGGGGTTTGCTTGAAGTGAAACATGCATATTTTAAGCGTCCTTTAAAGGGCATTAGCATAAATGCAAAGCACTAAAGTTTTCACACGTTTATAGAATTTTTATTTCCTTCAAATTGATAGGCATCCTTGATCAAGGCTGTCAAAAAACATTTGGACAATGCGAAATAAATTTCTGAATTTCTAATCTTCCTACTACAATAGAATGATCCACTACGATTGGGAAATACAAGTACATACACTCAATTTCAGTACTTTCTTTAAGAAATCCATACAAAGTGTCAAAGGTCGACCTAAATTTTTATCCTTTTCAGAGTTCAAACTTTTGACTCCATTTGCTCAAGAGTCGATTGTCGACCTGTCAGCTTACTTTTTAAATGGGTTTCTGCATCCAAGTATTTTATTGCCATTTGAAGTATTATGTGATCTACGAAACAGAAGACGTAAAGTCTCCTCTCCAAAGGTCGACTATTTATCTGAAAGTTTCATTACCATAGTCTACAAGATTACTAAAAGATACCACCATCAACGCCGACTGTCAACCGTGTCAAGTCAGTCATGCTGTAGGGCTGTACGTAACGCCTCTCAATAAAAAATAAAGCTACTCAACTGGCAAAATAAATCTGGGGATTATCCTAATCCTCTTAAGGAAAATTACTTTACTTCCACCATGTTTCCCAGGAACAAGTTGATAAAGAAGCAGTTTACCAACGAGGAGTTGGAGTGGAAGTGATTCAAAATTCAATTCCTACACATATAATCCCATCCTGATTGTGATTAGCTAATGATGACTGAATGAAGGGAAATGTAAGCTTTAAATGGCCTCTCTAAGCCTCAATAAAGTCAGAAAAAAACGGGGTGATCAATCAGGCTGATTTTAAATTGCGAGGACGGGCCTTGCTGATTGTGAGACCTTAAATCAAAGTTCAAATCAGAGAGGAAGAACAGCCGATTAGAAATCAAAAGTAGGGCCAATTATCTTCACCAAACCCCAACTATTTAATACAACTTTCTTTAGTGTTATGGCCAACGCCAGCGTTCGCATCAATAAAACCAATTTAAAAAAAGTGGCCGAGGACGAGTCTTAAAACGAATAGGATTTATTTGCACACAACAGGTATGTAGTCCGTGATTTCAGAAGGTACCTGTTCAGTCATATATGTATAGTATGTGTATACATACCATATTCAAAATCAAAGTCAACCCGAACTCCTCAACTTCGAAGGGTAGTAATAAAGGCGTGAGAAGAGGATTCGTCCAAGAAATAAAATTGCAAGCCAGAAAACCGCATCGCCATTTAATTCCTATGATGTTTCAAGTCTATCATATGTTTACATCAATCGGTATGTAATGCAAGTAGCAGAGTGCCACTCCTGATCATCCTGAATGCAGGAGGAATTTCAAGGAACAGAGTTTCCACTAATGAATCAAATATCATCCATAAACCCCAAAAATTCGAATACTTTGAATAAAGCATAAACCTTATTATTATACTCTCTTCATTCTTCTTTTTGTCATTTAAACTGATATCTTATAAAGTCTAATGATCTCTCTTTTAGGAAGCATTCGGATATTGTGAACCAATTTCAGTCCACAGTCCTCCTTACAATCCTAAATGGGATTTAGGGAACTTTTGAGTTAATTTACCAATTCCGTCACTAACTGTACAAATATTGGGGTTTACAAGGAAAATCAGATCTTTGAAATATGTAGATGGAATTCCCTTCTTTCTCAAAATTCTGAACAACTTCATGGTTTCTAGATCTTGTGGTATAATTCTAGGATTCTGGACTGCTTTAGAGTTTTTCTTTGTAGTGGCTGGTATATGTGTGTGTGTCATCATTGCAAAAGCTTGAAGTTTAGCAGAGTCTTCCCACGGAAGATAGAGAATTGTCTACACATTTTTTTCCTGATTAGATGATCCGAAGGCAAAAGCCATTTACATTTGGCAAAAGAAAGAAATCAACCTCAGCTACCAGTTTCCTACCAAATTGTGGCAATTATATTTAAGGGTTGTTTATCTCCAATTTTCTGCCCTTGATTTATGCTTGAAAATCTTGATAAGTTGGAATCCTCGGAGGTTGGAATGGTGAAGTGATGAGACTCATTCTGTGGGCTTATAAATCTTCTTTTACTTTTTACTCTACAGATCAGCCCATTTCTATCCTTTAAATGTGTAAGAGTTTAAGAGAGATTTTATCGATTTGGCAATAAATCCAGATCCAAAAGACGGGTCAATAAATTTATGTTGGTAGACATATGTCTGCCTTCTAAGCTTTAGTGTTTATGTTTAAGCTGACTTGCAAAACTATGCTAAATTCAAGATTTAAAATCCTTCTTAATAGCATTTTAAAGGTCAACCGTTTGTACATTAATGTCTTTCGTCTTCTTCCATCGGTTCCATTTGCAGAAATATATGTTGTCTACAAAAATAAGTTAGTATTTAGTATTTTCATGTATAAATAGAAACAAGTTAATGTTACTTTCCCCATTGGACATTTCGTGGTCCCTGTTTACGGATCTGCTTGTTGATAGTTTGCCCTTCTTAGTTAGGTTATTTATGAATTTAACATTGGTTACAATTGACGTTCTTAAACTATAACCCAGGATTCTAAGAGTATAAAATCAGTCCCTCTACCGATGAGATGTACCCTTACTGTAAACTGATGTTAGAATGTGTTTATAGAAATAAATAAATATTGAGATAAATAGATGATTCGATATCAAAGGCTCAAGGGTCAGACTTTTTCAACTTTTAGACGAGAAGGAACCCCCTTATTTCCACTGAAAATGTGTATAAAGCCAAGAGTAATATACTAAGGTATGATTTCTTGTCAATGCATACTTTCATTAAATTAAAACTTAATTCTTGTCAACAGTTTAATTGAATTTATTATAAAAGACCCAAAGTTACCTCAACATGTTTTTAAACATCTTTGAGTTTGACGACAGACGAAATAAATTCCCCTTCTGTCTCCCTCATCTCTGTAATTGTTGATTTTATGGGAAACAGCTCGTTGACCATCCAATCATCCCATCTCATCCCATATAATCATCCAAGTCATCATCATCATCGTCTACGAAACTATCAAAGTGTCTCTTTCATATCCTACGTAAATAAAAAACAGCAGGGTCTCTTGATTTGAGTAAATACACAAGACACTGTGACTAGAAAAACACGAAGAAAAAATTTCCGACATGGCAGAATCTAATTTACATATTACATAGCGACAACCCGACTTACGATTAAGTTCCCTAGCAGATGTATTAAATTTCTTCTTTGGAATAAATTTACGCTTTGGACGATTCAACTGTTTTTAACCAAAAATTAACCTTCGTTTTTTCAGTTATAAAATACGTACCTTAAAATATACGCTACATATTATATCGACGGATTTTTGCGTATTTTTGATTGACTAGCTTGTTCCTTTAGCCTTTTTTTCTTGGGATAGAATTGGTGAAACGAAGTAATTCTGGTTGGTTATCTCTAGGTCTCAGAAATATTAGAGCTACAAAAATAAGCTTAAGATTACTATGAGACACCATTGCATAGTACATGAGGGATGCTGATTTGAAATTGCAAGTTTATTTGTTAGGCTGAACCGTGGAGACTTCCTTCGAATGTTGAATGGGAAAGACGAGCCTATGAAACTTGTAATGCCACACCTTCATCCCTCAAGAATAGTTTATGACTCCACCGATTCCAAGAGTTTTTTTTATCTGTCTTGTCATGTAAGATAGGGACTTTGGGTGAGTGGCGATGTGGATTCTGGATTTAGTTTCTTATCTCAGTATTGTAATTGTTATTGTCCTATATTATACAGAATAATATATATGCACAAGTACATATATTAACCGAGGGGATTACCATAGCTTATTGATTTTCCTGAACATTTTTATGGAGATTAAGAGGTTTGGACTTGCTCCCGGCCCAAAAAGCCGGTTTCTGGTTGATATTCATAGGAATATTCAGAAAATACATTCAACATTATTAGCATTCCACTGCAGATAGAGCCCACATCGCAAGTAGGACTGGCATAGCAGAGAGAGATGCAGATTTATAACACAAGAACTTTGGACCATCAATTAGCATCAGTCCTGGCCATGCCAATCCTACCGTCATGTGGTCTGCTGTCAGTTCCTTTTTCTTTACGCTTGGGTTTCAGTGGTTTTGGTCAATTACATTGATGGATTTGAAATTTCATACTTTTTAGAATTTAAAACCAGATTCATTAAGAAGAGATTTTAATGCCAATGTTGGGAAGCTGATATTGATATTGGTTCGTAATTTGTTTAGTGTTAGTGTTGCAGAGTTGAAGTTTAAATCCCTATTATATGAATCCTCGAATGTTTAATGAGAGGGAAGGAGTTTGATGATTTGATTTAAACAATTCCAAACTTCCTCCTGGCGAAATGCATTTCTTCTGATGGTGCTTCTTATTCCATTACACTTTGAATTTGGTAACAATCCGGACTGCCGTCCGTTGACTGTGGCTGCCGTTGCCCGTAGCTTTTAATGATGTGTACACACAAGCATAAATGTATGTACAAGCTTTTGCAATGAAAATGATTTTATTTAACAGGAGTTCAAGACTAATCTGCAAGGAAGACCGTACATAACCAGTATGAGCAAGAAGAGGTAACAAGTTGTCTTATTCCTACCACCTCAAGAATGAAGAAGACAACCTGGAGGGTTAACAATCTTGCCGTGGTAGTGAAGTGAATTTACCGAATACATCACTTTCCAGTTTACCAGATTTTGAGTCATGCAAACTTTTCATGCTAGATAGCCGTCTCAATTTAATACTCAGAGCTATTTGATTTTTTCCCAATCTTCAAGTCTTCAGTCAGACATCTGATGATTAAGATTATGGCTTAAGGATTAAGGGAACCCTAATGGATTCAAAGAGTGGGACCTTGTTTAACGAAGTTGTAAAAACACACGTGTAATTTAATTATCAGTCTGCTTTTTTGTCGTATCGGTCTAATCCAATGATGAATAAGTGCACGGGATTTTTGAAATACCTGTTATGCCAATTAAAATCTTAAGTTCCTTTCATAAGTAGCAGAAGGATGTTTATTGAAGGCTTTCAATCATTGTAATTTGACAAGAGACGCAGGAAGTAACGATTGTCAACTATGCAATGTTATAGTCATTAAGGGCGACCGGCGTAGTCGATTCCAGACTTTTTAGACTGCAGAGTCTTGGAAGTTGGAGGTGGTGGTATTTGTCCCGAGGTGCATGGCTGGGACGAATTGGTAATTTCAAATTTATAAAATTCGCACGTACACGAACAATTGGACTTTTACAAGGGAGGCGGAACTTTTTTTCTTCTCCTCTGCATGGGAACCTGGCTATTTCACATTTGCCATCGCAGTGTTGTCTTATTAGTCGGCTTTCCGCCTTAGTTTATATCACAGCCGACATCGTGTTGGGATTATCATCTTGGAATTTTTGGAGGTTGAAGTCAGGAAGTTTAATTGCAAATTCAACTGCAACACAAAGCCAAACAAAACGGTCGTATTTCGCAATCCAAAGCGTTTCAGTAAAGAAATATAAAAATAAATACACATGAACTTCTTCTCTAGAATCTTCATCCATTAGTTGGAAATTAATACAAATGTTTTCAAATTTAAGAACACGGTGGGATTAAACGGTTCATTTAAAAATGTACTTAAAATGTAGGTAAAATAGGTAACTTTGCTGGATGGATTGCGGTACATCCAAAGAGTAAAGGCCATACGGAAGCCCTTGTTTCTGGATTGTTTTCACAGGATTATCATAACTCCAGAGAATAAGACGACGGTGTACAGGAACTTGAGAAATTATTTTTAAAAAACGAAGTAAAGGGCGAACTCATATCCTGTCTGTCTGTTTCACCCGTTCTTAAATACAAAATCCAGAGATATCGTAGAACTCTAGTAGTTGTGCATATGCGTTGGATGGGTTAATTGTTATTTTCCCCTTTGGCCTTGTCCAACAAGACTACGACAGGAAAGGACCGATAGTAGACTAGGTACATACTTTATTTATTTTCCTTACCACTCTTGAATTAAGCACTTTTTCTTACATCCTTTTTCCTGTTCGCCGATTTTAAATGAGTTCATTGTTGTCGATTGTATGCCAAGCTGATCCTCGAAGTTGATAGAAAAGAAACTAAAATGAAATGCATGGGGACGCACCTGTCCCCTCTGTCACCCGTTAAATTCTAAATTGAATATCCTGATTTCTAAAATCTATTAATGCATATTAAAGCGATTAGTCTGGTGCCTCCTCCTCGTTCAAATGAAAATACCTTGCTTGATAAATAAATATAAAATTGGCGGTGGTGAGGATTACAGAAAAAATCGGAAGATATCTTGAAGTCATTTAATAGACATGTGAACCATAATTCTCCGGCCTGTCATAAAGGTGAGGTCACAGTCGTTAGTAAAGTGTGCAAAGTGTGCTGAAGAATAATGTCTCTACCTGTTTTTTTCCTAACCTTTAATTCACTCGACACCAAACCACCACCAACCTTGCCACGAATATGACATGCAGATGAGGAACTCATAAACCCGATCAACGATCTTTCATCCAACGGTATTTTATATTTTACAAACATTCGGGAATCTCTCAAAGTCTCTCTGCAGAATCCCATGCAATTGATTCCCAATTGCAACTCCTATCTACCTGCATACTATGCATTATAGTTCCATTCCATCATACATGTTTCTCTACATTACTCTTAGAATGCAGAAATCATAAAACAAATAAACAGCATCACGAAGAGCCCATTTTTTTCTGCGTAAATTGGATATCTCAACCTGCCCAACTCGTGTAAATCCTAGGAGATAATATTTTCACGTTGGTGTGGTTTACTGCATCTGCGGTGATTTATAATTTTTACGGTTCAAGTCTTCACCCATGCCGGTAATTAGGGAACTTGAACCCCTGGCTTGGTTGGCAACTCTGAAACATCCTGCATACCACATGCACAAAGCTAAGGCCAGAGGTCATCAGAGTCAGTGGTTCTATTGCCAACAGATAATGGCTGATGCGTATAGATACTTCTGTAATAACATATAATATGTACCTACAAACGATGGAGGATCCTAGTCCAAGAATTTCCTTTATCTTTACTTACTTATAGATTTCAGTCTATGCTTGACTACAAATAATAATTGTGCATGTCTTTGAACTTGGAATTCCAATCTTTTATGACTATATGAATTCACTGCCTTTACATATTTGCACGTCCCAAGAGATCTCTTGAGATACTTTGCAAGATTGTTTTTTTGCATATTAGAGTAAATTGATCTCAAGTAGATAACCCTGTATAATTTATGACAGCTTAACTCAAAAACTACAATGCAATCCGTCCATTCTGCCATAAACAAGGCCCATGACATTTATGGGCAACAAATGTTTAAGTACTTCAACATTTGTTATCTCTCCGCCATTCATTTCATGTCAATCGGTAGTTATCAGGTCGGGACTTTTACAATGGAGTGTGTAACTTCCATTTCTATTGTATGGATGCTTGTAGAAGTACATCAACCCTCATCAACTCTGCAGGATATTCATAATATGGAATACCCACATCAGAATAAACTATTTGACCCTTCCAATTGATTCATAAACGTTACGTACCAGGGATACGGAGCGTGGTCCAAGTGTTTCCGTCTCCTCTCCGTCGTCACCCTTCAGGTAGAAATCCGTACAAGAGTACAGGCTCTTCTTAGATGCCCTGGAAATTAAATCCAAAAACATTTTTATTATTTACTTTCCTCACATTAAATGTCAATCTCTCCGTCAGTTCATTTTTTAAGACTTCATTACTATCCCTAGCTCAAAATTTAATATTCCAACTGAATAATAGCCAACTGGAATTGAGTTTCATCATTAAACTCGGTCTTGACTTTAAAAATACTTACTCTGGAATGTTTTGGAAGCAGTTAAGAGCTTATGCAAACAAAAGCACCACCGGGAACCTTTTGTGTACCCCACATATCCCATCAGAGAGGAGAGAGTCTTAGCGGAAAAGAAGTTAATCCCAGCTTAATCCAGATAAACGTTTCGGTATTACTTGCACATACAATTCCTCCTCTTTAAAAGACACTTAGGGATGAGCGTACAAAGTAATTAGAATTAATATTCACTTCTTAATTGCATTGCAGTTCCTAAATACCTCGCATACCTCGGCTGATGGTTAACCTATTCAAAATCCACCATGACACTCTCCTCCTACGTTTCCTAACTTACAAAGAAGGACTTTAAGGCTTTGGAGACTCATTTAGAATCCCATTGTCTAGCCTTGTGTTTCTAATTCCTTTATGACAGTTCGTAAATCCACAAGGAGGGAGAAGGGATTAAACGCAACATTTGCTAATTAACTCCCCTACACTTGTCCTACTTCTATAATAGTACACATTAATTACAATATTATTAGTATCCTCAGTACATGCAGTATGTAATAGGAATGGTCTCCCCTATCAAGTCAACTCAGCCCATCTCATTCATTCAACATTTGGAAACCGGGTAAGAATGTCCGTTGGAAACTGTTGGACTCTTCTTTTATTTTGGACGCCTCCAATCTCGACTGGGTTGGCTTGAAAGTGTTTGGAGTCAGTGAATGTGGATGTGTGGATTCTTGATTGACTGCTGATATGCAAATTTATAAATTTATAGCGTAGGGTTGATTAGTTCTAAATAAACTTGTCTTGGATAGGATGAAATGTTTATATCGAGTATCGAATCATCATCCAATCGCCAACTTTAAAAAAGATAAATGTTTTGATAAAGCCACCAGGCGTGGTCGGTTGATAAGATGCAAGTTTTGTATAAGGATTCATTGGATCTACTTAAGGAAATATTTACACTATCTTCCACTTCTGTCATTTTGTATTAGTGACTAGGCCACTTTTGTGAGCGGTTGGATGTATACATTTCCCAAACTATCCTCAAGATTCCTGTGGGTCAGCTTAAGCTTAAATTGTTCAAGTTCCGCTTCAGATCCAAATACATAACTTTAACATCAAAGCAATTGTGTGAAGTTAAATATCATAAATTGCTAAAATGATTGTAATCGGGCCTGTAAACTGAACTGAACCATGAGGATCAAGGCGAAAGGCACCAGCCAGCTGGATTGAGAAAAGTTCAAAAGTTGCAAAAATTGGATTGCCATTCATTATCTATATTAGGCAGGGGGGCCAGCAAAACTACCAATTAGCGATTTAAGGGAAGGCAATAAATGTCTGTTTACAAACACAGATAGTATTTTTAAGGATTCGTGTTTACATCCATATTAATGAGTAATTGTTCTTTATTTTCTCAGTTACTTTGCCTCTTATGCAATAAAACGTGCTGGTATTTTAATACTTGACTTAAAGTGTTTAAATGTCTTTAGGCCAGACACAATGAAAATACGGACACGGTACACAGTACAGTATGTGCCGATTCATCAGAAGTCAAGCAAAGTTTTTTTTGGGCTACAAGGGCTTAGTAATTGGCAACGTACTTCGGCATATCAAAGGATTTTTTTGGACAAAGTTCCACCAGTTTTTAGAATTTGTTTTTCCATAAACTTTTTGTGTGTGTAACAAAGTAATTGCAGTCACTTTTTGAGCCAATAGATACGAATTTATGCAGATCGCCATTTCAGGTGAATTTTCGGGAAGGAGTTTCACCTTTGATGCTCAATTCTCAATTTTGCATGTTGTAGATTGGGATTTCACCAGTTGCCATTTCCATTGAATTGATTAGACGGACTAGGTGCCAAATTGTTGATGTGGATTTGGTCGAGTCGTGTTATTGATTAATCTATTAATCCTCTAGCCCATTTGTTTCACACCTACAAATTACAAGTCATCATCACCTTTGTTTCGTGAGGACGATTAACCGTAGAGGTTACTGGTGCCCGTAAAAAAAATTGAAACGGACGGACGAGGAAAGCCATTAGGGCTGCTGACTCCGCATCATTTCCTAATTTCTGATTCTAACTGTTTTCTTACTTCAAAGAATGTTACATAAACTAGTTGCCCTTCATGTGTGTCTTCGTAGTCTGCAAATGCAGTAACTAATCTGTATCAATCTCAATCAAAACGGAAGAAAAAGTTACAAAACTTGGTCTGTCTGCCATCACCACCTATAGCCGACTTTGGTGAAGTAGCGTAGCACTCAATTCAATTAATACTCATGTACTCTTGTACCAGTTTCAGTTTTTAAACAAGTAAACTTGCAAAGTACTCATGTTATAGTTCTCATGTTGAAAATAGCTATCTGCGATATTAAAGTTTTAGACCTAGAAATAATAAGCAAACGTTTCCAATTCTGTCTGTACTTGGTGACCGGATGATGATTCGAAAAAGACAAATTGTCTACAAAGTTTAAAAATTAATGACTGAGATTTATGGGGATTTTTATGCTGGAGTGTTTGGGCAAACTGATGATAAAGGGTGTTACAGGACAGACATATACGAACATCTGCTTTATTCTCCCGGAAATGAACTTTTTTGAAAGCGATTAGAAGGAAGGAAGGAGGATTCGTGATCAATTTGTATCCAGAATCATTCAGCACACCTGGCCAATCATCATAATTGTCCCATCTCTCGCTTTTTAACATTTCCTTTAAACAAATCAAATATTTCACATCCCCTCTTATACACATTTCAAACAAATTAAAAATTCAAATTTGCTATTCATACATTTAATGTAATTGAGTAATTATTAAACAGGATGTCCTACAAGGCTGTAATGGCCTACAACATGGCCGTGGGACCGTTTTACTCCTGATGACGGATGCAATTTTTTATTTATAAGTCTCCCTCATCATCTCATATTGTTGTCATAAGGGGGAAGGTAATGCAATTAAAAAATGGTTACCCGGGTAGAAAGTAGACATCGAGGTATGAATAATCAGAATGTGGTGACGGGAACGGTCGGTAAATTTACTAGGTGGCTAATGTTTTTGTATAGGAAATGGGAAAGAATTGAGGATAAACTATTCCTGTGCCCTGATGATCTTTTTCCCAAGCTCTGTCCGTTTTAAAGTTTGCCTAACAGAGGTACAGCAGGTATGGGTTATCTTATTGTTTAATCTTGACAGTTCTGGCAGTTCTACTAAGAAAAGAATTCCACAGCCAAATATCAAACCATAGGGACATACTCTAAGTGACTACACGGGGGTATTCCAAAGGTATTTTTTTATTACATGCCGTAATCTACTCTTGATGAACTGACCGTTGAATGAGGGTTCAACAACTCAAATTGGTTCCTGCCTTTTACATCTTATTGGCCATTCTCCTCGATTGAACGGTTGACTGGATTCAGATTTGACTTCTTGTGTTGGGTACATGACACCCTGCCCGCACGGGTACCAGAACTCAACCATTTAAATGTTCTACTTTCAACATCAGACCTCACAAAATTTAATGACTCTGAAGTTTGAAGAGAGACTGCTCATCCTATGCAATGTATTAATACAACTGAGACATTCTTTGGTCGGAGACTAATTGCAAGAGATTCCTAACATTGCTTGTAAGCAAACAGTCCCTACGTGGATGCAAAAACAAATTGACTATTTTAGGGAGCAATAAAAACAAAGAGGAAAAAATTAGGAACTTCTCTTAAAATTTATTTAAGTAAACTTTGTGACTTTTTCCCGTCCGTTTTATATTTAGACTCTTGCCTCTTTTATTTTCTGCTTCCAGATTTTAGATTCTAAAATCGAGATGCTAGAGGAATGGAACAATATCACAAGGAAAACATTATCCCTGAAGACAAAGCAATGTGTCGAGTAAAAGATCTAAAAATGGCCATGTCCCAAAGTCTCAAAGAGTCACAGGGAAGTCTCAACGTGTAGCCCAATGTAGCAGAAATCAGCTAAAGTCGTATTGGACTGGGAGGCTTTTGGCTAGAAAGGTTGACAACAATCCTCTGGGAAAAGTTTCTTGTTTCCCATTATCATTGACATTGACATAAGGATATACTACTTGCTAGTGGAGCCGACAAAAACCGACTTTGTTGTTATTCTACGATATATCTCTTGTCTGTGTTTAGAGCTGTGTCTCAACTTTGAAACTTGTTAGAACTTCAAGAGCCTGATAAGATATTAAATGAGGAACATTTGCATGTTTTCTAGGAATGTTATCAACAAATAGAATTTATTGTTCCATCCTCTAGAAAAACATTTACAACTTCCTATAGCCGTTTAGAACAAAGCCGGGACTTGATTGAGCATTGTGAGAATGGGATTGAATTTTCAACGCTAAATTGTTGTCAGTCTCAACTCTTAGCCTGCATCAAAGTTCAATCCAAATATGACATTTTAATTCAACTACTTTACTCGTTTACACAGACCGACATTTAAAACAGCGAACATATTAATTACAGTTGATGTTTCCGAAATGTAGAAATTCAAAGGTGAATAACTAAAATGAACAAATTCAATGCCATGTAACCTACCATTTTTTATTCCGAACGGCTTTTACAACGTAGTTATTAAACACATCAGAAGTTTAAAGCTTAAATTCTCTAAATTTCCTTGCTTAGTCTGTCACAGGATGGGATACAAATTTTAGATAACCAACGTCTTCATTAAGCTAAAGAATTTTAAAAAAAACTTTGACCCATCAATTAAATCAGCCCAACTTGACGACTTTTGAAGCAAAGAATTTGGAGGTAATACTGATATTCAAAACCGTAGACTAATTTAGCGTTAATGGTGGAAATCCCATAGTCGGATTGAACATTGGGATTTCTGCTTGTATTCAAATGATGAATATGACAATTTCTGCCTGTAACTCTTCAAGGTTTCGGATTTGAGATTTCTATAATTTACTAAACTTCATAAATTGACTTTTGGATTTTAAAATGAAATAATTCGGCACTCAGGATAAATTGTAGATGGTTTTATTAAATATTGGAAACTGTGGACCAACAATTCAACACGACGACACTGCTCACAAAAAGCTAATTTTAATTCTGCAGGAATATGTTCCTTGTAAGTTGTGAATAATTAAACGAACCTGATTCCTTTATACCGTCTGAGATTCGTCTCACTCAACGGAGTTGGCGATTCCATTGGAGTCTTCCGTTCTTTAGATTTCGATGGCTAATTTGATTCATTCAAAGACAAATTAAAATTCTCAAGATGAACAGTCGGCTCTAAATTTCCCTTTGAAGTAACTTTTCATGCAAATTTGACCATAAGGGTTGAGGGATTGGGTTTGATAAATTTGTATTTTAATTACAATTAATTCCGACACTTTTTCTGTCCTCAACAAAGCTGAAGAATCTGTAGAGGGGACAATTCAGAATTCGAGACACTACACAGTTTCACACTCAATTCGTCATTCCACCTTTTTTTCTTCACAATTCTTTTGTTGCAGAGATGGGCTGAGTATTTGACATCTTTTACTCACTTTTTAATTAACTTTATTGTGACTTTCAATTAGCTTAGACTGTACTCTTTAAATTATGCAAACTGTACTCTGGACTGTGGGTGTACAATAAAAATGTCATTCCTATCCTACACAGTCATAAAAGTCACAAACACCTTTTTACCCTCATTCCACCACAATTCCTCAATTCAAGGATTCAGCCATAATTTGATTAGGTTAGATGATCCATTCCTTCAGGCTTACTAAATTAGGATTTGCATTTACAGAATTCTGGATTTTTATTTGAAGTTATTGACACTTGTACACTTACAGATTGTACTCAAATCAAGGTTGGTCTATTCTGAACTTATTCTCATATTTATTTCACTTCCTCTGAACTCTCAAAAATCTCGCACTTAATCAGACCTTTAATTTTTAAATACTAGACTAGGTCAAAATAACAGAGAAGTCTGATTAGTGTGATTAGTTCTGATGTTTCTGATAAATTCACAACACAAGCTATCAGAAGAAACAGGGACTCTTTCTCTACCCAAATTATCCAAATTATAAATTCGGTGAAACAATGTCAATGCTACTTGATGATTTGGCTTGAAAATAGCGAGGATGATGATGACAGAAGAGTGAGCAAAATCAAACTGTCGTGTCTCCAACAATTTTTACTTTTCAAGTTGCATGGAGGAAGAGGTGATACAAAGTTGAGGTATAGGAAATAGTTGAAGAACGTGTAACTTGTATTTCAATGTAGTCGGAATAGTTGAGGCTGAAAGGCAAATCCCCTCTCACTCTTCACACACAAGGAATAGTGGAAACGGAATGGAATGAACAGAGATGAGAACAAACTTTTAAACTTGTTTGAGGTTTGTATCTTCATATACAAAATATATATTTTTTAAGGGGACTCCTATTTTGTTGGATGGAAGTGGCTGTGGAACGGCGGCTGATATATTGAGGCACTCGAGTCTTTTTAGAGGCGGAAAGGCTATCTGTTTTTTATTTAGTAGTTTCGGTATTAAACGACTTGAAGATATTATGTGGAGTTCCCTACAATAATATATTATCATGTTGTAGTTTCTGGCTGCATTAGTAGGTACGACATATTAGTTGGTGTGGATCTAAAGTACTTGGAGTATTGAGAATACAAACCTCAAGAAGACTCAGTCAGTCAGAGGGGTTCCCTTTATAATAATCATCATCATATAATAACAATAATCCACTTCCATCCTCCCTACATCCCCTCCAGCCAATTTCCAACAGCATTTTTCTCGGCCCTTTTTTAATCATTTCAAGCGGCGTAATCTCCACCTGTTGATTACACAACAACGTCCCTCCGTCCATTCTAACCATTCAAGGAGGTACTGTCTTAAAAGAGGTAACAGGTTTTCCAGGTTTCCACTCTACTCTTCCGAGGAAGCCGAGGATGACTCTTGTCGCATTTCCACAACACGCAAGGAATTCTTATCAAAGCTTCATAACGTGTGTGTTAGCAGAGGACAGGTGAATCGAAGGATTCGGGTCGATCTTTGAATGCCAAATGTCAAATACACAGGAAAAGTACTTCCATGAAAATATTAGCCACTCTGACTGGAATTATCATTCTTAACTTCTGCAAATATTTACATTTCCTAAACCCTTCTGAATAATACTTTAATCACTAGGAGCACAATTTTAGACGGGATGTTGGAATCGATTGGAAAGATGATTTTAATTTGACATACAATCCGCCTGTGTACTGCGAACACGAGATTACAATACGGTAACGTCAGTCCGTATCAAATATCGTAAATCATTGAATATGAATTGTATCAGGTGTCCTATCAAGCAATTTTATTACTAAACTCCGACACTTGTGCATATGAAATTATTGGGATTTGTATGCCTAATGTACACTTCTTAAAGGTGACTATGCCAGTGATGACTGGAAGTGTAGGTAGACAGGTAACCTAAGCAGCCTTACTAGTTTAAAATCATGTTTACCTCCTAATGTAGTCCCAGTATTTAAAAATAGTTAAACTAGGCTTCAAAAACCTCGAATGTTGTTCAAGCCTTGGAGTATACAACATACGAATATATGCAAGATGTTGTAAACTCTAAGGTTCAACCTGCTTCAGTAGTTACGATCCTTACGAAAAGTGAAATGATGGGGATTCAATCCAACCCAAGAAAGCTAAAGAAATCATAACAAAATATGGGATAAAGTTGCCTTAGTGTGCTACACATATTTTTCCTATAACATGTCTACATCCATACACTTCATTTCGTAACAACATGTAATACCCCCTCAATTTTTTTTAGGATTTCAGTTGTAGATGCCGGTGTTTCATTTTACACCTTATAGCTTTTTGGGCTGTCCACAAACAACAAAACTGCAAAAATCTGTTTCCAGCCTCATAAACTCTTAACAATTGACAAGTAATCTCCGACCTGTTTACACATTTTGTTAGTCACTCGTACATTCAAGAAATCTCATGGATTACCAACTGACGGATTTTGAACTCCATGAACAGAAAAAGAAGAGGATGCAAATACTAGATTTTAAATCAGTCCTATTCCTCCTGTAATTCTATGATTGAAGGGAAAATGACATGAAGACTCGTCCTTCATTTCAACTTCAGCAGTTGGTTTAGTGTCACATTGTGTGATGATGATAATGTTAAATGTGTAATGTTTACGGACAGAAAATAGGAGAGCTTCCTTAATGATCTTAAAAAAATTTAAGAGACATTCCAGATACAAGTGGCTTTTCAAAACTCTCTTCCATTATTTTGCCTCTTTCTCGGCTAGCGTATTTATGCACACAACCAACATCTGTGATAATAGGAGAAAAATAGTATATCGTAACTATTAGGTATGTACTAAGTGTGTAGCTTGTATAGTTAATAGGTATTATGATAATATCACGAGCACAAAGTAGCCTCATCATGCAAGTACGGAAAAACTCATTAAGTTCTAAGAGGATGGAGAATATTGTTTTCATGGACAGAGATGACATGAAGTTGTTTATTCGATCAAGTCTTCAGATTACCTTAATGAGCTGGACTAATTACATGCCGTAAGATACACAGGAGATTCAGATCCACGTAGGCTCCAATATCCTATGATATTATTCCTATGTAGTACATATATGCAAAAGGAGATTAGACATGATCTTAGGATGTGAATAGATGTTGGAACGCAACTCATCTGGCTGCAATACAGAAGGAGGTTTTTTGCAGAAAGAAAGATTCCTTGTCAAATATCTTGCAGATTTGTTTGACCTCTTAAGACGATCTGAAAGTACTGAATGAATGTAGGAGCTGTCATATAATTTATTTAAGGGAGAAATTGAGAAAAAGGTTTGGCCTAGACCGGATCACCTTATGTTAGATTTTCTCAGTCTGTATGTTCAGCCCAACCCGTTCCGTCGATCTGGAAAAATTCCTTGGGATGAAATTTGAAATGGCCTTCCCTGCTCCTACACTTTTTTGTGAAAAAGGAAGAAAAATAATTGAAGGGTGGTTTTGATCTCGTTTTTTAAGATTGAAAGAGGAATTCCGTCCTCATCTTCCTTTTTATGTTTAAGAGTTAGGGGATAGAACTTTATCTGGTTTTCCTGTAAAACAAAATCCTTCCTCGGTCTCTCTATGCGTCTTCGTTTGGAAACATTACTTCACATTTCTCGTCTTTTCTTGGAGTTTCAAATTAATGGTAATTAGCTTTTAATGAAAAAGCTATTTTAAAACAATTCTGTGTTACATAAAAACGCTGTAAATATGTCATAAACCAAGACTAGGATGGATGCAGGACTAAGATTTCCTATTTAGTCCTACGATATTGTCCATCCTACTTATGAGTCCACTCATGAATAGAACTGGAGTTTCCAATGAAATTCGGAGTTAATGAATTTGTTGATGTAAATGAAACCTAAATAAAGATTTAAATTGATGCAATGCGAAGTATTTTTAAGTTGAACGAACAAAAAAAAACGCTCGTGGCCAAGAACTGTATTTATTTGTCTTATTCTTTAGTTGGATTATGTGCATTAGATATTTTGCCGTTTAATTAAACGTTTCAGAGTCCCCTTATAAAATATGTAATTAAAATTCGCCCAGACACTCATTGAAATTAATCTCAGTGCTTTTACAGTGATTTTTGTTTCCTTCTCAGCAACTGTTTCCTTATTTGAAATATTGTTTTCAATTCTAAGCATCCAAATTCTACTCAAAATGAGTCGAAGATATATATGATCCGAATTTCTAGAGTTTTAATTATTTTTTATAATAGACTTACAATTAGGCACATATAAGGGCTTGTCAAAACTCGACTAAATATAATCCCGAACTCAAATATCTGTACATGTGTTAAGAAGGCATCAAAATTGACATTAACCCTGAGAAACCACGGTTTCAAAAACCCTTGTGGGTCAGCTATACTCAATTTTGACAACGGGCTTCATTACTTTGTAGCCATACATTTGTCCTATATTTTAAGCCGAGTGGTTTTTCGGCTTGGGTATTCAAAAGTTCTATTCCTATTAAAGTTAATTTTAAAAACTAACTTCGTTCGATTTATATTCAACCGAATTAAATATTTAAAGTCAAATTTCCTGATACAGAGCAACATTTCAGAATTATTTACATTTATGGCTTGAAATAAAATGACTGATGATTTAATCTACTCGTCAGGGACGAGTAGACGAAACTTTATTTACGAAGCCTTTTGATTAAGAAAGTTATGAAGCTGCCTTTCCTACAGATATCTGCAAAAATCATGTAAACTTCTTAGCCTACTTACGAATGACAGTTGGATTTTATTGAGAGTGAATTGTGATATCCACTTGAGCTTGGTCTGTGATGTGAAACTGGCTGTAGGTGAAGGACGACAGGAAGATATTTATGATAAGCGCTTCCCGGTTCATCCCCCAATGTGTCAATTGAAATGGAAATCCTCCCTTTCATCAGATACGAATACAAATCCTCATTAACTAGTCTTAAATGCGAAGGATGCTGACGTTATCTATTTATATGTCTGCTCTTGATTATTTAAATATTCCATTTGCTCATAGAGTCAGTAGTTGCAGTATTTCCGCCAGTTTCTGTATTTAATTCGCCCTCATTTCTTCTCAAAAAAAAGTCAGCATAGGAATAATATGAAGCTTGGTAGGATTTATTGACAACTACAATGTAAAATATACGTCAAACGGATAGCTCCATGTTCATGTAGCTCAGGTTTAGTTTCCAATGCTAATGACTTACGTATGATCGATTTTCCTCAACTGTGGAATTATTGAGCAGAAATGGACGAACATTTGAGTATAGTTACTTCTGTGTAATAATATAGACGACTAAAATTCAATGATATGCATTGATATTTAAAAAAAGAAAATATTGCACGTGCATATTGTATTCTTAGCTCATTTGCGTTAAACCTTGCTGATGGAAATGTGAGCAAGGCAATCCAAAACATTGAGCCAATTATTATTTCAATCCCACATTGTATGCATATCGTTTTATTTATTCAAATCTCAAACTATGTCATCAGTTTTCAAGATAAATTTGGATTCCCATTTTTTCCAGAAGCCAGTAACTTGCTTTGTAGGTTATTACAATAGAATTTAGGCAGATATTTCCTTATTTATTTCGTTACACAAATCTGGACCTTTTTTCTCTTTGTGGACATCACTACTATTTCGAAGTATTTTAGAACTAGTCTACGATCCTCCTTATGGGTGTTCTAATTTTCTACCTTCTATGATTTAGAAATTCTGTACATTTGATAAAGTGCTAAATTTTGAAGTTGCTTAATTAGTAAAGGCCCAGACTTTGAACCCTGACTTCTGTCTAATACCCTTCCATTGATGCAGTTTCATCGTTGAAACGAAAGTTGGGGACAACCAAAATGATCTGGAAATGGCTATTGAAGATGTCAAAGTTGAATGACATTTCTGGTCTTTCGCCAGATTATTTGAATGGAGAGTTCAAGTCAAACAATTGTTGACATATTTATTATAGATGTTTGAAATCCTGTTATGTATGTTTATGAGCCATGAGAACTGTATGGAATGTCTATATTTTCCGCTTGTCCTTAAATAGTATAGAGTGTATGGAGAGCTACTTTATTTTTAGCTGGCAATTAGCAGTTTTGGTTAGTAGGTTGGAAATGACGGGATGTTTCATTATAATCATAACTGACGGACTATAGGTTGTGACGCATTATAACTTATAACCTATCAGTGGTTTAGAGGTTTGGACAGTGGACTCTTGGACATAGCAGCATAAACTTTCCTGTACATTACCCCAAGGAATGACACTTGTACTGTAAACAATAATGTTTACTGCATCACAGATAACTGACATGTAAATTATGCAGCATAGTTCATGTAAATTAGAAATTGGTAATTTTCCTTGGTCCAAATTCCAAACGTAAAAGGTATGAATCTGGTAATGTTTTTCCCAGTCCATCAATTTCTTCTTGTTTGTCGTCTAGACTTGTAAACAGTGGCTTGTAGGTCTATATTTAAATTTAAGACAGGCTAGAAATCTTATATTTAAGACTGCATCCTCAACTTAGTTCCCTCAGTACCTTCGGAAGCTTTGCCCAGCCTGAACACTTATCAAAGGAAATCAGTCTCTGGTCAAGTTAACCCTAATACATAGTAGATTAAGTGCATTCAGATTTTGATTAAGCTATTTCAAAGTACGTTGTGCAGCGATGGCATCCACAACTACAGATAAGGCTGTGCTTCAACGGTTCCTGAATTTGAAGATCGACCCCACCACAACTCTTGCAACGTACATTTGGATTGATGGGAGTGGTGAGAGCCTCCGGTCGAAAACGAAGACGGTTTATGGAATTGTGAAGTCGGTCGACGGTAAGCCTGTAAATCACACCAATTATTTTAGAGTTCCGAACCTAGGTAAATAGTTTTTCCGAAGTTAATATGCCTCGCATCCCCAAATTGAATTTCCAATTATTCCAGAGCTACCGGAATGGAATTATGACGGCAGCTCAACTTATCAAGCCGAGGGATCAAACTCTGACGTCTACCTTAAGCCCGTTGCGATGTATAATGACCCCTTTCAACAAGAGAATCATAAGCTCGTCCTTTGTGAAACCTACAAGTATAACAAGCAGCCTTCGGAAACCAACTACCGCAAAAGCTGTGCCGAGGTAAGATTCAAAATATTCATTTAGAATGACTGCAGAATAATTTTAATCAGCCCAAACCTCATTCACCATTTTCTTAATCTAATTTACAAGACAAATCTGGCAATTTTTTTTAAAGAAAAGCTAAATAGTTTCAGTTTCAAACAATTTTGCTTTGTCCTTTCATCTTCAGAACAGTTAACAACAGCAGGGAACCAAAAGTTGTTCATTTTAAAGTTGCATCGTCGTATCATTGCGAGTAGTGAACTACAAATAATTAAAAAATTAGCAATTCATTTTCATAAGAGTACGACTTAGAATTGACCAACGGTTGAGGTTACAACCAACCAACTTTTTATCAATGACCATTCCCTACAAAGTATTACTGAGGATTTAAGGTATTCATGTATTTGAGTTCAAAGATTCCTTATTTTTCAGTTGCAAATAATTTCCATACTTCAAAGAAGCTGTTCACTTGATTTTCTAGACTGCAACCAAGAGTGGAAAGTTCCTATCGCACCTTTCAACAATCACTTAGAGTGAGCAAGGGTGCTATTTTGCATTAAAATTAGGAATTAGTGAACAAGTTGTCAAGCCTGTAAATGATTTACAGCAAGCCTCATACCATAAAATGCATTCTTGTAGGGGAAGTTTTGCAAGGGACACAGGGTGGCCTGTAGTTATCTGTCATCACATCGTAATTACTTTTTATCTGCCGCTATTATCTATCAAATTACTACTTGGCTGCGATTCCTATCGTCCTATCCACATTTTCAGAATGTATTATTATTAAGTATAAATTCTGCTGGCTTCGAGTAGTCCACACGACGGTACGACTCCAATCAAAAGCCAACACTATCCAATGAATTCAATCTCAGTGAGGAGTTTTTGAAGTTTTTTGAAAGGTTCTATTTAAAGATCCATACGGATAATAGCTACTAGCGATTTTGATTATGAGATAAGGCAACTTTTTCCTAAATTACGTTCAGTTGTTATGTCAGTCATAGCTGAGTCACAATATATTCATGTTGGTCAGTGGTCATTAGAATTATGAGGATCAAGAATCGACGATGGTAATTACATGGGCGAGTAGATGACAAAATTCCATGCAAATTCATGATCTGTTTATGGCCGTATGACTCAATGACTTTACACTGCAGATAGACAAGCAACTGTTCAGTTATTCTGCTTCGACAGCCGTATTAAATATCAGCTTTTAGGCCAATTTGATATAGGAAACTTTTTAACACCTCAATGGATTCGTTTAGCTCGAAATAAAGCTCGAAAGCCTCGAATTTCGTCTGTTAAATGGGATACGATTACTACAGACCAAATGCAAACTTGAAATAAACTAACTAGAATAATTAGCTCTGTTACGTATGTCCGTTTGCGTCAAAACTAATTTCTGATTTGGTAATTTTCCCAGGTTGTATTGGGAACTGTCATTCAGCTTAAATGACGATAAGTTATGATAAACGATTGAGCTTTATGGGATGATTAAACTAATGGGAGATACGGTCGATGTTGACCATTTACAAGGATTCCATAATTATTTCGGCCATAGGCCCTGAACTATGCAAAAGGGAAAAGTTGCCAAACATCCAAAAATAAAAGGGATCATGCTATCCTACAGTAATGCATTGTCTCAATGAAGCCATATCTTTAGAATCTACATGCTCACAATGTCTAGGTATCGAATGTCTTGCTGCAATTAAGAATTAAATTAAATGATTTCTGCATGAATTATCAATTCTGATCAATGCCAAGTTAATTTTATAAAATGTGGCTACATAACTCCCTGTGGGTGTTCACTTTGGGCATGCTTAAGATTATAAAACATACCTAGTAATCAATTCATTGTTTTAGGCAGTATTCTAATATTGTTACAAGCTGTGATACGATAGTGAAAGTATGTATGTGTAGATGCTTAATTCAACATAGACTTTTAAATACTTTCCAGGTCATGGAGAAGGCTAAGGACCAAAAGCCGTGGTTTGGGATTGAACAAGAGGTAAGAGATCGTTGTGCGAGTACAATTATGCTTGCAATTATAAACTGATACCATGCTGCATAATTACAGTACACGCTGCTAAGTAGAACTCTACACCCATTTGGATGGCCAGCTAATGGTTATCCAGGACCGCAAGGGCCCTATTATTGTGGAGTGGGTTCAGACAAGGTCTACGGACGGGACATTGTTGAAGCGCACTATCGAGCGTGTCTTTACGCTGGAGTGAAGATATGTGGGACAAACGCGGAGGTGATGCCAGCTCAGGTAAGTTATCGGGAATCCATGAGCGGACTTCGACAGGGTAAATTAGTATGTAAGAGCAGACAATTTATCCGCTTGTATTTGCTTACAGTGGGAGTATCAAGTAGGGCCTTGTGAAGGAATTTCAATGGCAGATGATTTATGGATGTCGAGATACCTCTTGCATCGAGTTGCTGAGGAGTTTGGCGTTGTGGTCAGTTTGGACCCTAAGCCGGTACCTGGTGACTGGAACGGTAATCGTTGTTAAATTGTATTGTCATATTGTTATCTTCCTTTCTATACTGGAGAAACTGTTCATCACGTCAACGTGTTTATGTCCTTTAGGAGCTGGGTGTCACACAAACTTCTCGACCGAGGCTATGAGAAAAGAAGGAGGTATCACCGCTATCGAAGAAGCCAATGCCAAGTTAGCGAAATGTCACCCTCTGCACGTACAAGTTTATGATCCAAAGGGTGGAAAGGATAACGAACGTCGGTTAACTGGTCATCACGAGACCAGTAATATAAACGACTTCTCAGCCGGTAAGCCTTAATGATCACATGAGTAAATGTTGACGGTAGTTTCCTTCCCAATTTGAGTTTCCTAATCTTATCTTATCGCACAAAATAGGTGTGGCTAATCGAGGGGCTTCAATCCGAATTCCTCGAACCTGTGCCGAAGAGAAGAAGGGTTATCTGGAGGATCGCCGTCCTGCATCCAACATGGATCCTTACCGCGTGACTGAACGAATTGTTCGCACCACCTGTCTCGACGAGTTTGTCTAGAAATTACGCAGGCTGCGAACCAACATTTTGAGTCCTAAGCCCATATGAGAGAATTGTAGGATAATCCTGAAGTCAATATGAAGTTTTAATTTTACAGAGGCTGTAATTATAATATCGTATCCCTAATTTCAATCACTGAATGCCCGAGAATCTCAATAACGTGTAGTGGTCTAAAATATGTCTCCTTTGTAATATCTTCTACATACGACGTGTAATTCCAATCTTCAGTAGTTAGATGTGAACTTTTGTATTTTTTGCACTGTTTCTAGAAATAATTTAAGGTGGTAATCTCACTCTCTACATTTTATTGAGAGCTTCTCAAGTAAATATTAAATAAAGGTTCCATACTCTGTAGTCCCTATTTTGAAACGGATTACTCCACTTTTTGACATTTAATTCATTGCATCATTGTTTTTGACGGCAAGTCTATCGAATAAATTGAACGTTATACTATATACAAGGTCAATCGACTCCCTTCTGAACAGATCGAGCATGAATTATGCGCTGATGTGTAATGAGCCCTTAATGGGTCTACCAACTACTTCGCCCCATCATATCCATAATTAGTAGAACTGAAGCCTTTAACTCTGAATGTCATCTCATACAACATGAAGACTGGAGTTGGTCTTGTCAATTCCTCTACCTGATTAATTATTTGACCCTCGGGGCCAGAACATCTTCATTCTACGGCATTCTGTATCAGGCTATTCTAACTGCCGAATTTACGGCGGAGTCAGTCTAACTGCTTAGGCTGTGAGTAATTATGAATTATGTATAAGAGGGAGATGCGATTGGATCGTCTCCCCGAGCTGAGTTTTGGACAAGGCCAGGATGTCATATCCAACAGAAATGAAGAGGTCATCGGAGATAATAACATCAGTGTGTGGAGGCAGGATGAGAAGGATTTGCGGAAGAGTCTCAACATCCCCAGTCTTTCAAAGGCTGTTGAGGCGGTAGTTCCTGATTCAACTTCTCTCCATTTCCTCGGAAGTAAATATTTCTCTCTTCAGTCTTTCGCTCCTGATTCTTTGGTGTGAATTCTGGTTTACTGAAGGTAGAAAATGAGGGTTTTTAGAAAGGTGATCGGGATGACCTATGTGAGGAAAGTAGGTCAAGTGGGATGGGGCGAGTCCCTCTCAAAGCCTCTGGGCTCCAACCGGTGCTTCACCTTGTCTTCCACACAGTCCAAGAACTACAAGTTCAAGCCGGTTCCTCCTAAAAGGACGACGACGGAGCCGGAGGACTTGTTTGGCGAACCTAAGGGCTGGAATATTCCTACTGGGGGCTACGTCCTCCTGGTGAGTACCGTCCGTCACCCTTCAAGTCATTCATAAAGTATTATAAGATGGTTGGTAGGTATTTGTGATTTGTGGTCCTGGATCCGCTGGATGCTGACCTTTCATTCCTTTTTAGATTGTCCAAGGTTTAGTCATGTCGTGTTCATAAATAATGATTGTTGTTTGATGTATGAGTCCAAGTATTCCATTCATACGCTTTGACCTGAAGCTATTCTTATTTTGAAAGTACACGTATCTATCTACTTTGGTTAATGGTCACATCAACGTTTTTTGTATTTATTTCCATTCACCTTCCAGATAATACCTGTCAGCACACTTTTCCTAGGGATATGGCAAGTTTTTCGCTGGCGATGGAAGTTAGAATTGGTCGCTTCGATGGAAGAAAAGGTCCACACTCCTCCGTCAGACTTCCCATCGAACAAGTAAGAATGTGGACTGAATCTTTTTGGAAATAATTAGGAAGTTTGAAATTATTAATTAGTGTATTTCCCCTTTGTTTGGTTATTTGCAGTCTGGATGCATTGGAAGGAATGGAGTACAAGAAGGTCAAGCTTCGGGGGAAATTCGATTACTCAAAGGAAATTCTGATGGGACCTCGTTCACTGATACATTATGCTGTGGACGTGCCCCCGACTGGAGGTGGGCTGTTCACTTCTCAGAGCTCATCTGCTACGGGTTACCACATCATTACTCCGTTTAATTTGGAAGATCGGAAGTAAGATTTCCTTCACAATCATTTTCATAGGGTGATGTATCTTTTACTTGAGTTATATTTCTTCTTGATTTTAGCATGACCATCTTGGTCAATCGAGGCTGGATCTCTGACCGTCTTCCAAAGAAGTTTAAATCCGTAGAGGAGCCCGTGGAAATCGTAGGGGTTGTTCGAAAGACTGAGAATCGCCAACCATTTATGCAGAAGAATTATCCCAATCGAGGGTTCATGCTTTTTAGGTACAATACAATACATCTTAATCTTGCTAAACAAATCATTCAGAATAAATTAGAGCTCATTTTATAATTGTGTGTTCTATTTATCAGAGATGTTCCGAATATGGCTGAATCACTGGGGACGGAGGAGGTCTTTCTGGATTTAGTATCTATTTCAGGAGTGGACCTTTCGTCAGCCAGACTTCATTCGCTGCCAGTTCCCGGACAGACGAGAGTTGCCTTGAGGAATGAGCATGTCAGCTACTTTTGCACCTGGTTCAGTTTGTCAGCAATTACAGCGTATATGTGGCATAAGAGGTTTATCCTCCGACAAACTCTCCGGTAGAACTTTAGGTTCATTTAACTTGTTTTAAAGTCTTTAGAATTTAGATCTTGTCAAGTCAACCTATTTTCATCAGAATGGGCATTTTGTTTTTTGTTGTTATTGCATAAAAACAGAACGGAAGTGATATTGATAGTCGAAAATGTTATTTCTTAGATACATAAGTTTGACTGATGTTAAAAAGTATCAACGATATGTATGACTGGTTTGGCGTAAAGAGCAATAAATTATTTCAGCGGCTCATGGCCGAGCTGCATACTAGTAACATCTCTTTCTTAACTAATACTTTAAAAATCCAGAGACGTTAGACAGTAGATTTAATTTACGATTCAAATCCAGACATACAATAGCCCATTTATTTTTTGTGTATGTTCGTACATTAAATATTTACAATATGCCACCCAAGTCAGCAATGCCAGCTAACCCGTCTAAGCCACCGAAAACAGATGATAGGGTCTGCAGTAACTGGACTCCTTCCCTTGCTCCTCTAAATATATCAGGCATTACTCGAAATATATTACTAAGATTTTTTCCTACGTCCATGGCAAACGTCCGAAGGTTAAAACCCTCAGCCATCATAGCCACTGCTGGATTCACAGCGGCTGTACCTTCTTGAGTTACGGTTGTTTGAGCCGTCTGGATACCCTGTTGAGTTGGAGTTCCTTGAGCCGTCTGGGTACCTGTTGCTCCGGTGGTAGGAGCTGCAGCAGCTGCGGCCTGTACCACAGGTGGACTTTGAACAACGGCAGGGGCTGAAAATGTAATGAAGGAATTGATTTAATTATAGTTACAGCCTTGGAGCAAATTTGAGAGGATTCCATGTTCCTGAACTTACCAACTGTTGAACGAAAAGTATTTCCAAGAAGGGAAGGTAGCAGGCTTCCTAAACTAAACTGTCGCTTACGTCCGTCTTCATCGTCATCCTATAATTAACGAACGAAAGGTTCAAGATCAATTAAAGACAATAGGGTTGTAGTGAAGAGTTAAATGTAATCAGGATTTTCCAAACCTCATCTTCGTCTTCATCAGGGTTTGAAGTTGTCTCGCGAAAAGGTGGGAACGCAGGGCTTTGTGGTTGTGAAATCTGTTGCTGGCCCTGGAATGGGCCCGTACCTTGCGGTGCCTGAACTTGTTGCGGCTGGAATTGACCCTGAACTTGCTGTGGCTGAACTTGCTGCGGCTGGAGTTGACCCAGGACTTGCTGTGGTTGGAATTGAACTTGAGCTGGCTTTTGCCGGATCGGTTGCCGTTGGACTTGTTGCGGCTCCTGGAATTGACCCTGTGATGGCTGAGGCTGCACTAGGAATTGACCCTGTGATGGCCGAGGCTGGACTAGGAATTGATCCTGTGGCTGCTGCTGTAGTTGAAGTTCAAATTGGTTTTGTGGTGGAACGGTGGGTTGTGGGTTCAAAGGAATGTATTCTTCCAGTTGGAGTGAAGCTGAAACAGGTCGAGCGGTGGCAGATACTCCGGCAACTCCTTTGGAACCGAAAGTGTTATAAACATACGTCCTATGTGTCGTACGCTTCTGAGGTTGAGCCGTAGGTCCTGATTTTATTTGGCCAACGGCAGTGAATAAGTCCCCGAAATTGTCTAGCTCAGATGGACCTGTTGGTTGATTAGAACTGATAGCTGCTTGATATGGTGCCTTTATTCGGATTTGTTGTAGCCCTACTTGATTTTCCTGTGGTATGACCGGTAGGTATGCAGCAGGACGATTTGTTCTGCGAAACTGAGTAGGTCTTGATGTCGGAGCCTCAGCAGATGGGGTTGATAAAAGGCTTACTAATCCTACAACTTGGGAACCAACGGGTTTGGGGAGTAATCTGGTCGCTGAACTAACGTAGGAAGTGAGATTGACGTTTTTATTACCCCCAAATATAGCTTTGACGAGATTGGCTACCTACATAAATGCAATTATCATAAGCATTTACAAGTTAGCAACAATAATATGCCAACATAACTTTGGACCAAATATCTACCTGAGGAATGAGTCCCATTTGAAACGGGAGGCCATCCGCCGGCCGTAATGTCGTTGCACCTGCCACTGCTGATTCTCCGTCATCGTCATCCCCATCGTCCTGTTTTGGACGTCTCTCAGATGCAGTAACGTTAGGTGGCCGTACTGAACCTTCTTTAACATCCTTTAATCGCAGATCATATAGGATTTTTTCTTCCTTCAGCTGCTGCAACTCCTTTTCAGCAAGGACTCGTAAAGCCTATAAGAATAGTATTATCGACAGGAAGTCAGGATTATAGATGTTCTTAGTTCAACTAAGGAAGCTATGACTTACGATGAAAAGGTTCTCCTTCAGTTGGGCAGCCACGAACTGTTTGGTAACATTTTCAATAACCTTTGCTTGAGTATACAGCTCTTCCCGAGTGACGTTCACCTCAACTTCGATTTGTTGCTGGAGATTATCCAGGTACACTTTGTCAGTTACTTTAGGATCAAAATACTGTCCACCTGCAAGGCCTAAGGTATATACTACAATCCCTAATAATACTAACCTATGACTTGATGGCCTTGCGGCTCCATTATTTGTACGCCACATTTTTAATCAACCTAGACTGTCGAAGCTCAACTGGACAGGCTGGGTTGGTGAACCAAAGAATAAATAAAACCTACTAAATGATAACTTATAATGACGAAGCATAATAGTCCGAACAATCTAGCAAAGACGAGATCAGGAACCCGGAAAAAGCATCGAAATGGTTGAAATTAGCGAATGTATGTTTATACTTGTAACAGGACTTTCGTGTGAACAGCACCTGTCAATTAACGTATTCCTCATTGTCAATTGTTCATTTGCATCAGATCGCAGAAAAGTCATTAGTGAGTTGTGACAGCTTTGACATTTTAATGATATGGATGGATGAGGCACAGGATTATTTATTATCCGCACCTCTGCTTCTGCTAAACATCTTCATCACCTTCGTTTCCGGCAGAGCTTGATCCGCTATGAACCCGATTACCGACATGCCAATTAGTTGGTCTATGCAACAGGAAGCTAAAGTCCTTCCGTTTTAGTGGGGGTAAAGTACTTACAGGATTCCTCATTTCCACGGTTTCTTTCTATTCAGTCTGATGAATGCATGGACCTGGACAGTGTTGAGTATGTATTACACAATCAAGTCTGAAAATAGTAGACAACACCCTGTTTGTTTTTAAGAGGTATTCAGATACGTACAAGCTAACTACGATTCCAAAGACAAATCCAGTCCAGCAGACAAATTGAACATTGGCGACTGGCAACTAATCTGCTGTAATTGAATTTAGCTGTTGACATTTTCTTGTAGCCCACTAAAACTGAGATTTTTTAAACAACAATTATCCGCTAACAATCAACATTGTAACATTTTTACATAAATCTTATCACTCGGGATTTTAGAAAGCCAGCTTTTTAAATTCAAAATTGTAGAGTTACAAATCCTATCAATAAAACGTCTCTGCTAATTCTGGTAGAAAGCTCAGCTGAAGTAGAGCTAAAAAAACTTGATCAAAGTGAAAGTACTCGAAACGGGGAAAGCATTTTATCTGCTCAGAAGTTAATTTCTTAAAGACTAGAAGTTGATCTGTTGTTGTTCTTCATCTCTTTCATGAATTCCTCAACTCTATTATCTGGAAGTAGAATTATTTATAAGGAAACGATGTTTAGTATAGTTAGGCTACCCCATCTCAAGTAAAATGAAATACGGTAATGTAATATTAGATGACGATGTCGTGATAAAATTAAGAAATTGTGGAATTTAAATGCGAGGAAATATGATAAAAGTGATATGAAACGCAAACTTTATAAAACCTTCCTGTAGTCAATCTCCTATTGTTGCAGTACAAAGTCTCCGAGCCTGAGATTTCTTTCCTATTGTTATTACAGTTTTCCTTTAATTCCTAATTGTCGGTATATATTGCCTTTAAAGTGCGTTCCATCGAAACATTTATCCGTTCATCATTAGCCTTTATTTTGACATTTTATCTAGTACGCTCTGCTGGGGAAATCGAGACTTGGGGAGGACCATGGGCCAATTGAGACTATATGATGGTCACTAGAAATAGAGCTTATTGAGAAAGTCAGACAAGCCGAGAAGCTTGCCACGATGATTTTCGAGCCCCTAACTCTTGCATAACTACTATACTGTAGTTTATCATCAAATTTCTTCATAATGAAGGGTAGCGTATTTTCAATTTCATGCCGAGTTCTATAATAACTAAATGTACACAGAAGACATTCCTCACACATCCTGTATCGATGAGACAAGAGTTTTATTAATCTCAAAAAATCAAAACATGCCAACAACATACTCAAACAGAACATTATTCTATCTAATTAACAAACAAATCTTATTCCTCTTCCTCAGCGGCATCCAAGTCATCCAAAACATCAACACCGGGCAGTGCATCAATTACACCGAGGTTGTCAAGCATGACAAAAGCTTGACGTGCCCCTTTGAAGATAGTCGGTACCGCTTGAGCCACTTGGGTCATGTTTACGTTCTTTAAAATACTTTCGAAAGCACCAGCATAGAATCGAGGCTCCTTGTTCTGGACATAAGGCTCGTACAGCTTAGCGGCTGCCCTTAATTCCCTTGCATACTTATCAATCTCATCATCACCTAAGTTTACTGGGGCGGCGGTGGAGGTTCGGGTTCGATTCTTAACGCGGTACTTCCCTTTCCCTGGAGATGTTGCCTCAAGGAGTGATGAAATTGTTGTCACGACTTCTTGAATCACAACTTGCTGCTGCTGCGGTTGTTGTTGTTGTTGCTGTGGCTGTTGTGGCTGTTGTGTTTGCGGGATTTCCTGAAGGATTTGTTCAATAATCGCCGCAGGAATAGCAGTAGTTGTCTCACCGGTGAGATTCAAATTCTCTCCTGTCAGTAGCTTCACCAATCCTTGAATTTGATTCCTCACGAGATTCGGTACCAGACCGACGGTGCTGTCCACAATCCTGGTAATATTCAGATTCCCAGAGAAAATAGCTCCAAGAATTTGGGCTACTTGAGGCAAAACGTTAGGGTTCGGTGTAATAACTTCGTCGTCATCGTCTTCTTGACGGGGGTATAGGCGATTTTCCGCGTTTTGGGCTGTGATTACTGCAAATACCTGCAGAAACATGGAAAGCAGTTACTTACACAGGGCGTTGGTTAACCGGCTTTCTCATTTACATTGCAAATGTATCAGTGTCATTGAAGTCACAAGAGAATTTACTAGCCTTGTAGAAATGGAATGTTGGAATGTCAATGTCGTAGACGAACAGATCAGATCATCAAATCATGTCACATTTCCATTCCAACATCCAACATTAAAAGTCGTATTACTTGTGCATACCCGAATCAGGTTGTTTTCAATTGCTTTTGCAATCTCAGCTCGTGCTTCGTTTGCAAGGACTTCTTCCTGAGGAGTCAGTTGTCTTCCCAATGATCCCTCTTCAAAGCTCTCTTCCCCGAAGGACTCTTTATTTACAGAATACGGATACACCTATTCGGAAGTTAAAGAATATTAGAAATCAATTTTTTTTACAAAAAGTCCCAAACATCCCTACCTGATGAGCTACAAATGAAATGACGAGTAGGAAGGCCGGGATTACGTAAAGGCTAGATTTCTTCATTTTGCTAGATGAGCTATTACGGCTCTATTGTAGTACTGGTCGCAGAGACTATAAACTAGAACTCTGTCGGAAAATGAGTATCGGAGATTAAAGAGGTAAATAACGGGGAACTAAATCAGAGGGAGGTATTTATATGAGGAATACTTTTAATTGACAGAGGCGATTATTTTGTATGGAGGTTTCTATATATCCCACGAATCTCACCCAATTTCCCAAGGAATCAGTATGCAATTGGACAGGAGATGAATCGATGAATTATAAATTTGGAAAAGGAGGTTCGGTACGGAAATAAGAATAAATTGGCCAGGTTTATTCAACCGGCTTCTGCATAAATTAATTAAGAGTCCCTGCGTCTCTGTCGTGGCCCAGCCTGGTCTGGGTTAGTTACGGTTAATTGCCATTTGTGTGCTAATGCCAAGTATATTTTGATGACACACATAAATAGCAGTCTATATGGTGTCAACCAGCCTTTGCATTAGTCTTAAGCGATTTATTTGATGGAAAAGGTTAAAAGTCTTGCCTGAAAATGCCTAGGTATTGTATTGTAGAGTTCTTACAAAAACTCTGCGGCTGTCATACGATAAACGTAACAACCTGCATAAAAGCTGAAATGAAATGACGCTGAAAAGGGTTATCCCTTACAAACCAAAAAATATTTAGTTTAGTTTATCCTAAAAATTAAACTAATCCTTAAAAACTAAAACTAAAAAATCCTAAACTAAATCCTTAAAAACCTCCACGAGGAAAATTAGGATACCCAGGCAATATTTGGTAAACAAACTACGTTTTATCGAGTGTGTATACGGTTTTCTGGAGGCTTAGCCCCCCCCCCTCCGTGAAACCTCCATTTTTTTGTACTTCATTGATGGCCAACTTTTGTGCTTCAATTTTTTATTTTCTTAAGTTTCAGGAAATTATACGCACATATCAGTTCACATAGCTGCATTATTACGGATATGTAAAACACCACTAAAAGTAAACCTTAAAAGCTACAAAAGTAATTATGAATGAAATATTCTATCGTTTGAATTCTGGAAAGTTGAAAGTCTTGAGAATACGAAATGTTCTGTTCAATGAATAAGAACCGGCAAGACGAATATAATTCTTGTAGAAGATTTGGATTCTAGGCATCCTGTAATTAATGAATATTTAATGCATGCCTATGCCGAACATTCCAATTGTTAAACATCAACGAACGATCTAACCATGCATGATTGTACAATATTTTCCTTGTCTATCATAAACTGTTGGTGTGTACTTGATACTCGCAAGCATTTGACCTTTACGAATTTTTATTCATGGCCTTGGCCATCAATTTCTTTGTGCCACAAAACTGCAGATTCGCATATTCGCGTCATTAACTGATTATGTAGTAAGCTAGACATAATATTTACACTTCCTCCAGATGCTTAAACTTTTATGCATAGTGTTTTGTTTCACATTCTCATTAATTGATCATTTAAATGGAATGTAGTTTTTTTATTTGTAATACTTTCATAAACGACAATGTTTCATTAATTTCGTGAATTATGCATCTAAAGGTATGTATTTTTAATTGCTTAGTTTGCTTAGTTTGTTGTCTTTTTATAGACCGACTTTCTATCGTAGGCATTCTAGTCTCTTCTAAGTCAGAGCTCGTGAAGCCACAATTTGCTCGTGTCGAGCGAATAATTTGGAATTACATCGACATTCTTATTTGTTTACAGTCAAAATGTTTCAAAACCCCAGTCTACCGGTGTTGGTAGCTGCTATTATACTTTACTCAACTACTCCTCCGACTTTCTCCAAGCCCCTCAGGTACACAAGAAAAATTGAATTTCTTTGTAAACTTGAGTAAGAATCCTAGATTGATTTATTAATCCTTAACCGATGTCATAAGTCTAATAGTAGGTACTTACTTCTTGTTTTCATAGTGGTGAATCTGTCAAAATATCTATGGACGCAGTTCTGCGTTTGGAGAACCATGGCCGTGGTACGAGTTTTTTGTAAAACCTTTCTGTTCAATGAAAATGCAAGTTTTTAATAAATATCTCTTTCAATCAAAGGACTTGATATCCGAGAAAGAAGATCCCCAATAATCGAAAGCACCTATCCATACGGAACTTTCTTCAGGACTTCTAGACCTGGACACAATGGATCGAATCAAAGAATTGGACAACTGGATCTAGTTAGCAACCTAAAAGAAGTTCAAGACTACTCCAATGATGGATCAAGAAATGTTCAGAGAGAATTGCATAATTATAGTCCATCTGACTTATCCCTGAATGCCTTTTCGAGTATGCCTGCAGCCTTTCCCATGAGTTCACGTTCCAGCGGACCTAAGCTGCCGACCGAAAAAGTTACCAGTTTACTGGGTGGACTGTACAGGATTTCTGATATTCCATCTCAAGGACTTCCGTTATCAAGTGTACCTGTCAATCCTACCAATCTGCCTACTTTTGGGGATATGTCCTCTCTTCCGGTTGGACCCGAAACTGTCAGCCAATATCTTCCAACCCATGGAGTACCAAGCTTATCAAGTTTATCTGATCTAACTGGTGTTCTTACTGGGGCATCGTCATCTCTTCCGGTTGGACCCGAAACTGTCAGCCAACATCTTCCAACCCATGGGGTTCCAAGCTTATCAAGTTTATCTGATCTAACTGGTGTTCTTACTGGGGCATCGTCATCT
>JAQFZA010000204.1:0-40983 GCA_034695115.1 Desoria olivacea
CGAGTACATAGACTCTTTTAGCATCCGATATTTCTCTGTTGGGGCGAGCTCTTTTTTACGTTTGTAACGTTTTATTTAATCAGTTTACTACATTTTTGTGGCCGCAAGTTAATTAGGAAACTACCCATTTAGCTTAAAAACAAAAGTTAAGCCCAGTATCTTACAATGTTAAATTTTCGACGGTTCTCCTATCGTATAGATCTTGCATGTAATATCCATAGCATTGTGTCAATGTTTTCTTCTGGAGCATAAGTGATTGTGGATGTACGCGGGGGTGCAACTGCAAAGTAAAAAATTAAAAAACCAATATGTACATTTAACGTATTAAAAAGATGGAAAGTACAATTTGGGAGTTTCAAGACTGGAAGGAAAATAAATCGTTTGAAAAAGTAGGTGTTATCATCCCTAACTTTTTAGATTTTGGAATTTTTTTCGTAATTTTGATAATTTTTAAGATATTCGACATTTTGAGTTTTTTGATTTTTTTTTTAGATTTTTCGAAATTTTGAGATTTCTTGAAATTTTGAGATTTTTCGAAATTTTGAGTAATTTTGAACATTTGAGAATTTTTCGAAATTTTGGAAATCGTGACTTTGTTCAGAATTTTGTGTTTTTTGAAATTTTGAGTGTTTTTTGAAATTTTGAGTGTTTTTTGAAATTTTGAGTGTTTTTTGAAATTTTGAAGATTTTCAAAATGTTGTGCTTTTTGAAATTGTTCGAAACTAAGAACGAGTGTGTTCTTTACAAAATGATCCAGTTCTATTGTAATAGATCCTACGGTTGGCGACGGCTGAGAAGCTGATATTAATAAAATCGGAGTTACAAATTACAGATGCAAAGCGAGAAGTCAGACAGGTAGACGGCTTGGCCTAAATTAAAATATTGTAAACTACAGAAAGGCTGTAAATAAAAGACGCCTGCATTTTCATAGTTTTCATCCGTTTTGTATTGAATTTGAGTGAACATTACTGAACTCCTGAGGATAAAATCAGGCTTGATGGTGTTGGTGGTGTTGTATACAAACGGGATTGAACAAAGAGGAGTTTTTGGCAAAGACTCCTCAAAGAAAACAATTCAAAGGAAGAAGAGGCGTGAACTGAGGTTCCCACTGCGTCTTGATTCGTCTCCCATATTACCAATAGTCTCTGAGTGTCCGTGTGGCAGTGGCTCTCGTTTCTTTTCCTCACTTCACCTTGTCACCTCAAGTGTCAAGGGAGTGAGTCTTGCCGTTTTTGACACTTTTCTACGATTCCCATTCTTCCCGTTGTCCCTCCGTTTCCTAGCAACGGAGCCAGCCCCCCTTGCCACTTTTAGCTACCTCCAAAGCCTACCTTATTCATCTATATCTGCCGAGGTCAAGGACGGAGCAGGAGGACATCCATGATCCAATCCACAACAGGAAATTCCGGATTCCTGTCCTCTAGAAAAAGTAAGGCAGACTTCGGTCAAGTTTAACGTTTTCAACTTCTTTGCATTTCTTCTTGGTCCCTGAGGACAAAACCTGGACTTGATTTTATAAAAAATATAATTTCCTTCTTTCCTCACATTTCTCCTCAGTCATCTCTTCACTTTCCACCAGAGTAGTTGAGTTTGTGGTTATTTTCAATGCACAATTTGATAGAATTTGACATTTGCTTCGGATTTCAAAGCATTGAGTTTGGAATTTGAAGTGTATGAGTTTTTTTAATTATGTATGCTTTCCGTTAATCACCCAGCATCTCAAAGATTGAAGATCTTGACATGTCATATTTATATTTTCATTGTTTGTTGTTTATGTGGTGTTTGGTGTTCGTAATTCCACTTTTTGTAAGATAATCGAATTTATGCAAAGGTAAAGTAAAGTTCTAAATGTCAAATGTGTTTCTCAGCAGAGCCAGCCAGTGAATAAGAGAAGCTCGGCTTTGTCATTGATTGAGACTGATATGGATTTAGAACGGTATGATTTTTTAATCCCATTATGTTTATAGTTGACAGGGTTTGTCTTACAGTTCGTTGTAGCTGTTACTTATGTTGTTGCTACCAACATTTTTCATAGATGTGCGACGCACTTGGAAGAGAAGCTCTCAGTGTACTGCAATACTTGCAAATGTTGTATTTGTCATGAATGTGCACTCTGGTCATCAGCACACACGGGTCATATTTTCAAACCGCTGGATGAAATTTACAACCAGCACTGTCAACACATAGAGAAGCATGTGCCTCGTCTCAGGAGGAAATTCATGGAGTTAATTGGAGCAGTTCAAGACATGGAGAAGAACATTGACTTCATAAGAACAGATAAAGATCACAAAGTCCGAGAGATTCGTAACGCTGTGGAGCTGATGATCGCTCGGTAAGGATTATGTTCAAATATCCTGGAATTTCAAAGGAGTTTTGAATGAAACTAACCTTTCACTTTTGTAGGTTGGATGCCCAACTAAATACTAATCTTATGACTCTGGTCAACCAGAAAGGAGCCGTTTCACGAAAATCAGAGGAGGTTCAAAACCTTCTGAGAGAGGTTTGTAAAACACGACTCCAAATAATTATTATTTTCTTAACCACGAATAGTGTATTTATAATAAATTCATTATTATTTCATGCAGATAGAAGGTCTAAGAAATGGGCCAAAGAGTGAGTTGATTAAGCAGAGCGGAAAACTTCTTAAGATGATTCAAGAGTCAATTAACCCGTCGACTGATACGATGCCGCCTGTGCTCGCTGATTTACAATGGTATGTATACCTCATCATGACTCACACATTGAAGATATTTTATTATTAATGTCTATCATCAGCAATAATTTATTTGGTTCATTGTTCATAGTGAGTTAGTTCCAAACTACGACAGTGTCACATATGTCATACAAAACTTCAGCCAGCTGCAAACAAAAGCTGATCCATTCTACTCGGATCCTCTGAAGGTGAATGGGCTATCTTGGCGTTTGAAAATATACCCGAATGGGCATGGCGTTGTAAGGGGAGCGTATCTTTCAGTATTCTTGGAGTTGACAAGTGGACCTCCAGAGCCGGCCAAGTACGATACAATTTTTTATTGAGGTTTGAAATATAGCACGAATCTTAGTAGAACTGCTCGCCTTGTTTTTAGATACGAATGTCGGATAGAAATGATATATCAATTGGCCAACGACCCATCCAAAAATATGAGGAGAGAAGCCGCGTCGGTTTTTGAAATCGGGGGACGCATGGGATACAATCGATTCTTTCGTCTTGATCTCCTGGAGACTAAGGGTTTTCTGGATCCCACGACTGACACCGTGAAATTGAGGTAACTTTTTAAATTTTCTTAAGTTTAGGTATCTTAGAGCGTTGTAGATTGTGTGACGAATAACAACTTTTATTACAGATTGGATGTCAGAAGTCCGACGTATCACCATAAGTGCAAAGATCAACAATGGTATATTAATCAGCTTTTAAACAACAGCTCGCAGCAAGCAATGCAAATTACAGAGCTTAATAGTCGGATACTTTCCCTTGAAAACGAGTTCTGTGTTCCAATGGACGAGTTCAACTGGTTCGAAGACTTGGATTTCGTTGGAACCCCTTTGCGACAGCGGTCAAGTACTGATCCCCTCCTGTGAGTTTGCAATTGTAATTACACTTCAACTATTTGAAAGCAAACGTTGATCAATATCTCATTTTTAATAGGGAGGAGGATCAAGTAGCTCAGCAACTTTTTTCTCTGGATAATGGTGCTTTGACATCATCTTCATACGCTGCTGGTCCTAGGGCAGGTACTTCCAAAAGGTACAAATCTACTACACAACGTTTGATCACGCCTTTGTTGTTATATATTAAATTAGAACAACCTTGCTCAATAACAAACGTTGTATTTTAATTTCTTGTAGATCATCTTCATCATCCCTAGAGGCTAAAATCGATAATCATGCAACCTCTTCAAAGTTGTTTAAGAGTCGAAAGGAATAACTTCATCCTTTTCATGATGCATCGATTCTATCTCATAGTTGCATCTGAATTGAATTGTTACCATTTCATTATTCCACTAACTTTAATTACTGCCTTAGATGTATTAAAAGTTGTTATTAATGCCTTTTGATATCAACCCTAAAATTCAACCCTACCCGACATGCGAGAGTCAACGACTTGTAAGATTGGAGAATAAAGTGGAATCTACTTCCTTTCCTCCGGAAGTCAAAACTTTTTAGAAAATATAATCCATTTTTGCACTTCATTCACTCCAAGTATGAATTATGAGCCCATGTCTCGTCCACCAACCATCTCATACTATCCAACAACAAACATTAAGTGAATTTAAGTGACAAGTTTTAAACTTTACTTTAGTAATACTTTACTCCCTGATTCCAACAGGATCAGAAACCTTTTTTATTCAAGACCACTAAAAGTATTACGAATTCTAAGTCAGTAAAAAACGGCCTTTGAATAAACAGGAACTCTGGGAGTTGTAACAAGTCGAATGGAGTAGTGTGTAAAGTATTCAAATTCCAATCCACATGAAACCATTACCCGAAATACTCAGAATATCAGTATGGCTAAGGGTAGATGAAGGGGACGGTGGGGCTGTGTACATTCAGTACGATTAACATTCAAGATGTAAAAATGAATCTCCCGAATCAAATCTCGATTCAGCTGAACGCTCGGTAACTGACAATCCAATTATCTAATTATGTAATCAAAGTTTATTTACGTGTTACGACATGTCAAATGCAATGTTTATATTATTTTAGACTACTACATCATTAAATAGGATAATAGACAAATTGCTCAGTTGCAAACGGACTTGATCACAAAGTTACTTGTCATGTCATTCAGAATTCAATATGGTGTGGGCCAGAGCCCGATAACGAAAATCACTCTGGTTTACAACTACATTCCGAAAGTATACTTATACTGTGTAATTATAAGGCCATCAAATTCATTAGTTAAGTCTTTGTCAATTTAACTCTACATGTACATACTACCTCCTTCCGATACTGAGTATATAGCGATAGCCTTTTGACTTATGGCAGATTGTCATTCGTCCCAATTAAGTTTGACTGGCTTTAGGGACGGGTTCAAAGCCTGAGGGTAGGTCTTGAATGTTCTGGAACTTGTTCAGTATCTCCTGATGTTCTGGATCTGGATAGTAGCGCCTTTTAAGCGTTCTGTACTTTTTGAGGGAGTAGAGGGCTGTAAGTTCTTTTATGACGAATTCCCCGTGACCAATCAGCTGTAGGACTTTCTCTGGCTCGGTGACCTCCTGGTTTTTCATGAATGCTCTATGACAACGGTCCCGGAAGTAAGTGTATCCTAGGGGGTAGTCTCGGCCCATAAACAGCAGCTGAAAAAGACAGAATTCGATATCTAAACATTAGTATGTACTGACTAAATTGGTTTATTCGGAGAATAACTTTGTTTTCCCTCAATATTAATTTGAATTACCGTTTTGTAAAGTTTGATAACCTGTGACCTGGGACTTGTCATACTGTCCCTCCTTCTGTCCAGCACATCCGACGATCCGAACTCACACGTCCCACACCTGAAAAATAAACAAAGTCCAAAGTTCAAGTTTCACGAAAAATATGTCCTTCAGTCAAGTTTACCCATTTTTCATTCAATATTGTTATTAAATTAATTCAAAACCTACAGAAACTAGACAATTTTAAGATTGGCCATCAAATTAAGGAGAACCTTACCCTGCTGAGCCGATTGGAAGAATTCGACAACTTCTCCAGATATCCAAGGAACTCGTCGACACAATTTCACAATTTCCAAGATATTTTATTCTGTCTTCGTCCTCTTTGAATGACGGTGGCTTCCCTCCCTCTGTGTTCTCTTCTATGTTTTGCTGTCTTTCTTAATGACTTGTACAAAATTAGGATAGTGCAGATAGTACTTGATGTTCAAAATTCCATGTATTTTAAACGAGCTGAAAGAATTTGTCCTTTTAAACACCTGTGCTGTCGTACAGTTATCAACAAGGAACATACAGGGTCAAGAGGGAATTGTGATCCCCACCTTACTCAGAAATGGATGAACCTAGAAGAATTACGATCTCAAGTATAATTGCCACAGAATATTATGAATACTATTATGAAATTAAGTCGAGTTTAAGACGAGTTCAGGTCATTGGTATCCCATGGTTATCGAACCCCTTACCGATAGGTGTTGAAGAGGTTCAGCAACAGAGCTCAATTTATTATAGGGCTTAGCTATTATGAAAACAGAATTCAGCATAGGGCTTAGCATAGTGTTAACTCAATTCCAGTACAGCACTTGGTTAAAGAGAAGACATGATGATTTTGGTTACAGAAAATATTTATTCTTACGAATAAAAAACCCAAACTGACAGTTTGTGGTGTCAAGGATGTCTCTTAAGTGGAATAATAATTTGCATCCAAAAAATCTTGTGCTATGCAGATAAGAAATTTGTGTATGGCAAGTGATCACGGGCCCTTTACATTTCAATTCTTATACACTTCAACATTTACTAATAACCCCCACGGGTTTTCCAAAACAATTAGCATATTTCTGTTAACCCCTTGGGGTCTAATGATCACCAAATGCCCGTTTGATTGCCGTTAAAATTTCAAATTAATCAGTGACAGTTTGTGACAGCTATGGCTTTGACACTTTTGTAAAAAATGATGCTGGTTTAGATACAGGAAACGTAATTTCGAATTTTATTCAAAGGGATTTCATCCTCCATTAATGGATATCCGTTGGTCACTTGAAAGCCTTTGTACTTTTAGATTTCCTAGAATATGTCTTTTTTTTCTTCTTTTAATCATGTGGGCAGTAGGATATTTATCATCAGACAAAATTGATATCATTTTGTAAACAATTTCACGGCTGAAGGGGATTTGTTTGCTCTTCGCATGTCTGCTAACTGCATAGGTCAGATAGGTCCATTATTCAGCCGTATGTATGTAAAACGGCTGTAGCAGTTTAACATTTCAAAACCATACGCCAATGGCAATGCAACTTTCTGATATGCTTTATTAATCCATGTATAATCAATGTTACCAGCATTTTAATTAACAAGTAAGACTGATTTTGAAAAATATGCGTTCGCTTGGCCAAAGATCCATGTATTAATGACTAAACACAATAACCACAATATTATGTGCTTTTTAATATCAACTAAACAAATTAGGAATGCTTGGATAAATCCACAAAATACTGCGAAACAAATTTTGGTTTTGCTCTCTTAATTGTATTAATAAAATATTTTAAGCGGACCTTTGCCCAGACCTGGTTTCTAACTAATCAAACCGCTTTTAAAAAAATAAGTAAACCGACGCACAAAATCGAGTCTAGTCTCATCGACTAGCACATCACCGGATTATGAATTCATTGCTAAATGTTCATTTTAACAGTAATTGAACTGTAAAGGACTTAAGTTCTTAATTTGTTAAAGTGCCAGGATAGAAAAAATAGTTCGCATTTCCAAATCGTAAAAAAGAATTCTTTAGTTTGCCAAGATTTCGAAAGCCAAAAAGCGAAAGGTGTGGAGTTACCAAACCCATCCGACATGATCCCTAACGCCTTGTTCGGTGTGATACTGTGTTGTGGTCGTAATGCTCGAAACTTGGCATCATCTCTTCCTCCCCTGTATTAGGTCAAAATCAGGGTTACGCTGTGGTTTAAACCACTTGGGTTTTTATGGTGGGTTTGTGTGTTTTACCCACCTCAAATTTAGGTGGATTAAATGGGATTAATGGATTAAATGGGTTAAATGGGTTTTTAGCTTTATATAAGAGGCTAATCACTTTTAAATAACTTCCAAAGTTCAAAAGGGCCCAATAATCCAAACAGGCAAAGCAGCACAAACAGCAGCAGGAAAGGATGGATTAGTTTTTAAATTCTTAAATTCAAAACTAATCCATCTTAATAATTGTTAATGTGCTTTTTATTTAATTCTGCAGATTATCGACTCCAGCTCCAATTATTTTTTTGTGCTTAGCAGTAGTTATCCTCATGTATAGGAGAAAAACCAAAAAAACCCATTAAACCCATTAAACCCACTGTGCTGGGTAAATAGAGTAGTGGGTGGGGTTTACGTAACCCTGGCAAAATATATTGCATTTACAAAGCTAATTAGCATTTAAAGTCAAAGTTAACGTTAAAAAAAGTAGGCGATTACTTTCATAGTTACGGTATTCCGGCTCAGTTTTTTAATTGCCTATATGAGAATTTGTATTTGTGTGTGTGTGTGTGTGTGTGTGTGTGCATTTTGTAGAAATTCTGTGATGGCTATGATCGACATGCCTAAAGTGAGACAGGGGCAATGTAAACTACTACTGATTTCTTGATCCTCAGCTCTGATGCTTCGAAACTCCGAAATCATTTTCAGCGACTTAACCTCTCGACTCTCGACTCATTGGGGTACAATATCTCCCTCCAACCTCCAATTTACGCAGAGTTAGGTTTATGAACTAGGTTGACTTAATGAAATTTCACTTTTTTCCAGCAGAAGGATCATTTGTTAATTTCCCGAATTCCTGACTAAATTTCCCTTTATACGTGAATTCTGTCACAAAAAACATTGGCGCTCTCTGCGTATACCAACTTTCAACGAAAACGTTATAGAACATTTTCTTACTATTGAAATGACAATATATAATCGTATATTAACCCGTTTGATCGGATCAGTATCTAAGAAGCTGCAGTCATTATTATTAAGTATACACAACTAATATCACAAAAAAGTCGACCAGCGTCAATTTTGATATATGATAAACCGTATTGACCAAAATCTAATGCTCAATCCGAATATGCATTAAAAATTTGGTGACAAGGACCGGATTTCGAGATAAATCCCGAAAACCGGGTAAAAATCGGATTCACAAAAAAGTCGACCAGCGTCAATTTTGATACATGATACATTTGATACATTTTGATTGAAATTTAACGTTCAATCCGAATATGCTAACAATCTAGAATGAAAATGACTTAGTTGGTATACTTATATTACGATGATATATATTTTTGAAGAAGTCCAAAAACACTCGACTGCAGTGGCGATTCATTGATTTGAGGACCCACTTTCTCATATCTTCTTGCCGTGAAACAATTTGCATCCGACTACATTTCCAGATAGAATCGTAGGTTTATGTGTTCAGTATACATCCTGTCCTGATTCACCCAGTCCCCCCTGTCCTGCACTATGTAAGCCTCTCTGGAGAAACTTCCATCCAATTCCGAATTTCCAATCAGAAGTTAAATCCGTCAGTGGTCAGGTTTGCCAAGTGGTGTGGTCAATCCATTCACATTGGATGCAAAACCTAGCTATACAAGGACGTATGGTTCATATACCTATTAAATTTTGATTTCCATAGGAAAACATGTCATTAGTTCTAATCCGGTGGGTCAGTCGGAGTGTTTGGAAAACAAGAGAGAAAGGAGTTCCTTATGGGATCAGTAGGAGTGTACTTTAATACTTTAATAATACATATAAGGCAGTATGTATGAAATGTCCCCATCCTCACCCAGCTCCTAACTTTTTGAAGTAAAGATAATAGAATTTGAGCTCAAGCCTCTGGCTGGCTCTAGTTGTCAAATGCTATTTTCAAACTCCATCAGCTCCGCAAATTCATTTCGTTCCGAGTCATTTAATCCTTTGGTCATCTCGGGATTCAATTCCGTCTGTCCCGACAACTGACCTCCTGCTGAACGGGACACGAAAACCTAATCCAGCTGCAATGCAATTAAGTAGTGTAGTCCTCCTCTACCTCAAGTCAAGCTCAACTCCATACCACATTAAATCCTTTCCCAAATCCACCATATAGCACATACCTCCTTAAAGAATTACTCAGAATTCCCTACAAAATGCATCTATCCGCCTCTACACTCTACGTACACCTCCAGTTTCACATGCAAAGTATTTTAAATGTGTTAGACCTTGAATAAAATAAATTATTAATACTTGTTTAACAAATACAATGCAGTTTAACAAAATAAATACTTGATTTATTAAAAATTTAGAAAACAAACATTACAGACATACGCTTTCGTAACAAACATTTATTTCATTTGAAAGTAGTTTCCAACATAGCACTCAACGCAGCCAAGAATATAGTTTTACTCACTCTACGAATGCCATCACACAGAAGAGATATGTCACTCAATACCTCTCGCTTGAAATTTTGTTGCTGTTTCTGTGAAAGTGACTGATCCTGGAGTAACCGCTGCCCATGAAAGTGGAAGATGCACAAGGATATTTCCAAGGTCTGGGTCATTCTCCCGGCTGGGTTTGACCAGGCTTGCTGATGTCTTCGTTCCCCTTGCGTGATGCCTTTTATGCACGCCCCTGCTACTTGGTGTACCGTTGACAAGATCATTTCACTCTGAACGAACTCCGTAGATTGAACCCTTAGCTTCCAATAGATATGACAACTCCCACATAACACGTCCCACAATCTAAAAAAAAGTACAAACCAAACTTCATATACGTATCGTCTTTCTAGATCCACTTATAAATTACTGAACCGCGTGAGTAATTTTTTTAAATAGGATTTCAGAGTGAAAGGAAATAAAGAAAAGACTTACTTGGACTGCAATTCTAAGAGCTGAGGAGTCACACGAACTTCCAAATGCGGAGCTTGAGTTTTGGCAAAGCTTATGAGAACTTGAATGTAGCTGGGCTGATTTAATAGGTTCACCGATGTTTTTAAAACTGTAAATACACCTTCCATAATGCGAGCATGTACAGTGCTTTGCCTAAGCTTCCATTCATCGTAGTACGGAATCATAGCAGCGACAGCATCCAAGGCAAAAACGTTGAAGTTTAACAAATCCATCATCATCTGATGGTTCTCTTCAGGGTTATTCATCAGGCAGTTATTTGTCATGTCTGCCAAGGATAATAGCTTATGAGCGATGTACATTCCATGGATAATCCAGAAGTTGAAACACTCATCTAAAAAGAAATGAGTTTGCTTTCGAAGCAGTTTCGTCATCAGATGAATGCAAAGGAGATATACTTGGTCCCATCCGACATCCCAATTTTCCGGTGTAGCCAATTTCGCAGCAGGAGTCCAGACTTTCAGGCTTAACTCGGAATACTGAAGCATTTTCGATCCCTTTTCTTCTCCGGCCATTCGAATCATCACTTGCAAGCATTCAAGTACAACATCGGCGCATTTTCCAGTCTAAGTAATAATTTAAAAAATCAGTTACAACAAGAATTCTAAAATTACATACCTATATAACGAATACTATCGACTCATTCCAGCTGGTCGCTGCATGGTCTATACAAACATTTAAAAAAAAAAAAGGATGATGAACTAACCGTTATGCCTAAGTGCACCACCGAAACGATTAGGCTTGTCAGCAAATGATGATCAAAGCACTTCTCCCACTCTGAGCAATATTTGGATTTGATTACTGTGCCTGCTATAACGGCTGCGATTCGTAGTGTTGGCTGAACCAAAACCAGATCAGGATGTTGAAAAATTGATGCAGCACCAATAAACACGCGGCAAACAATTCGAACCACGTTCTCTACGACGTCTGGCTTTACTGGACTGGTCACTTTCTTCAGACAATCATTCGTTAATCTCATCAAGGCTACTTGAACTGCTGGACAATCTCCAAAAAATAGCGTAGTCAGTTTTCCAGACAGCATTTTTAGATATTCTGGATATTCTCCCACCGACGTTGCTAGCAAGCACATCAGGTCAGCCATAGGAGTAGCGATTTTAGGATCCGAAACCTCATCAGCCTTATCATCCCAAAATACTTGACTAATTAAATCTAGGATTGATTTTCTGGTCGTTTCTGGAAATGCCTCCGCTAAGTCGTTGCGACCGATGACGACAGTAAGGAAGTGCTTCATCGCAAGGAGACACTTCATGCCAATTTCCGTTCGATCGGAAAGGGCAACCTACAAGTTATGAACACAAATTTAGCACCTGAAATACCATGGGTTCCAACAAAAATACAGACTACCTTTGTCCACGAAATTACTATCAGTTTAGTGAGTTAAGAAAAAGTTACCTTAACGATCCAAAGAAACTCATCTCGCTCTAGGAGGGCTTTCACCTCCGATGTGAAAACGGGATTTGTCGTCCCGCAGTGAAACAGTTCGATAGTCAAAATGTCTAGTGTACATGTGATTATCTTCACACGTCCACCACTGCTTGATAAAATGATAACTTATTTAATAAAGTAATTAACAATCGCTTTAATAGTTGTATTTCAACTTACTCCTTCAGAAGCCTGATAGGACTGAACACGCTTTCCCAAAGATTCGTGCATTTCTTCATTACTGTAGCTCCCTTGCGGAAAAGAGCTCGGAGAAAAAGTAAAACGGACAGAGATAATCCTTCATCCTACAAGTAAATTCAAAATAAAACATGTATCCAAATTCCATAATCAGAAGCAAAGCGAAATAGATATTTATGATACCGTTGAAGGAAATGATCAATTAAATGGAATTATACAGATCCGGATCATTATTTAGGTAACAACAGAAAAACAGAATCACAAAATAAAAATCAATTAAAAATATTTACCTTTTCAAGCGGAAGATCAACAATCTTTTGAGCCAATACGTCGTCCATAAACAAATATTGAATCAATCCGGGCTGAGTGTGAGCGGATACAGTTAAAAACTCTAGAATTGCAACCTACAGTAAAATTAAACAAAGTACACCTCAATACAAACATTTGATTATGTACAAAGCATTACATATCAAGGAAATGCATTATGAAACGCACCTTTAAGTTTACATCTTCAGACCGGAACTCTAATCTTTGCAAAACTAGATCACGAAAAGCTATCTCGTCACTTCCAAAGCAAGACAGTAAAGACATGTTCAATTCTTCTGCAATCTTCTTCAGTAGCGCCATTGACAAAGTAGGAATTTTATAATCAAGTCTATGCCTCGAAAATCTTCCCAACTTTTGAACCAAAGTTAAGCCCAAAGACGCATCCACGAGCTAGAAAAAAACGTCAATTAGTCACTCCTCCTGTTCAAGCTAGATACTTAGATACGATAGTGAAAACAGTTACCCTTATAGCATCTTTTTGATACTGAAACAGTTTTAGAAGTAGGGAAAGTGACTCGTAAATGACCTCTGGAATGAGGAAGGTTGCTGTGTCTGGTTTAAGAACACTCTGCTGTAGCAGGATATCATCTAAAAAAAAATATATATATCACAATTGAAATTGCGGATTGTATGAATCAAGTTAATGACAGACAATCGTAGTCGATAAATTCTAATCCCATTGTTTTAAACTGAAACATACCAGTACTTAACACAGTCATGAGCGAACTGTTAGCTCTAAGAAGGAAATGAGCACATTTCTGCTTAATTGCAGTCCATTCCTTATCTTCGACGGCAAATACAGCGTTATATACTTTGATGCAGTTTACTAAAACTTGAAATTTTACTTCACTGCTTTCCATCCTCCAACGGGTGAAGGAGTGGAACACATTATCGGTGATAAAATCGACGGAAAGTATGGCGACCAACTTCAACGTTGGATTATTCACATTGACAACGCCGTCAGATTCCTTTAACAAACAATTGCAGTTAACAACATGCAAGAAAGGAATGATAATTCAACCGCAAATGTTAAACCAACCTTAAAAAATCCAAGGACGGATTTGAGAAAACACAACGTGACTTTGCAGTCGTTATTTGCAACACTTTCGAATCCCATAATCATGTCTTCAATTAACTTATTCGGCTCTGACTGTCCTGGCCAGATACTTTTAAAATATTTGTGAGTCCATGGACGGTCATTATAAAGATTTGCAGCAGTTATAAGCTGAAGTAGATCGGCCGCTATTACAGCTCTTTCCCTCATATCACGAACCAATTCCAAAGTACTGCATAAAAATACGTAAAGGTATACACACAAATAGTTTAGAAAAATGGAAAATCCTTCAGAATATTACATTTTAAAAAGACCAACCTCATCATGATGTACGCCATACTTTCGAACAGACCATCAAGTTCGAGTGAAATAGAAGATGCTACGCTTGCGAACTTTGTCAAAAAATTCTGAATACTTTTGACATTATCGTATTCCCGCGGCCGCTGGTACCAAAATTGGGGAGCATCCTCAATACTTAATCCTCGGATACTATCTTTCAGTTGCTTGATAATGGGTTGTAAAACCTCTTCGCTGATAATATCCCATAAGCTTACTGGTAATGGAGCCTTCAGGTCCCACGCAACAAGGAAAGAGTCAGTATCACCGTCGGGAATTACGTAAGCAATTTCCGAGTCCGCCGGAACTAAAACTCCAGCAACCATACGAGCTGTCGGACTTCTATAGCTAGAGGAAGTATAATTCCGCGTAGGACACGCTATTGCAGGATCAGTTGAGTATTCAGCGACTGAAGTCAACAGACCAGTAAGTGCATCAAGCATCTGGTAATTCAAATCAAATCATTCAATTCACTTATCAATTTACCAAAACAATAAAAGTAAAATTCAATCACAGATGGTTTAGTGTTCATACCGTAACAGCTTCTTCTGGGGCATCGACGGTACCACATATACTGCCCCAAATGCCCAACATACACTTAAGCTCAAGTGGAAAAAATACCAATGCTTCTATGTAGAGATTCATCAAATCCGGCTTATCACATAGGAACCTCGAAGCGATATCTTTCTGTAAACGACACGTGCAGACTTATAATAAAACACCATTAATCAAAATTCACATTACTTTGCCAAAATGAACTTACTTGACCCAAGACAACGGCCAAAAATTCGAAATAGCTGCTTCGGGGACCGAAGTTTGGAATCGCAGAATCCAGGTAATCGTATAATGCTACAACGGCAGCGTAAAGCCCTCCAAGGACAATATTGGACAAATTATGACGCTGAAACAGAAGAACACAATATCTATCAATTAGTTATTGTAATTAGAAAATGTTCTTATGACTTTTATGCTTATAATTAGCTTACATTGAGGTTGCTCTCTTTAGAATAAGCCTTGGCCATGGCAGTCATATCCGGAACACATGAGGGGCTACTATGAGGAGAAGTTGTCAAGCTCCTTTGAACTATACTGTTAGTAGGACAGGCAGAGACGAATCCACCCATAAGTGCCCCGACGGTGTACTTATTGGTTAACAGATTCACAGCATTGTTAATGAGGAACTGCTCAACATCCTCCTGGAACTCTTCTGGAAATTCCGGACTAGGGAATCCAGGGACAAGGAGAACGGAATACATAACTGCAGATTCTGCTTGTAACATCATCTCGCTTTTATTTCCCGGTCGGAATCCTTCAAAATCTCTTAGAAACGTTTTGACAGACAAGTGAGGCATCTGATAGGCAAGAATAGCAAGTGTATGAAGGACTTCTATTTCTTCAGTGTCGTCTTTGATCAATTTCAATGACTTTAACAGATTAGACGTCATGTCAACTGCCCCATTTTCATCCGCCCATTCCTTAAATGCTTCAAAAATGTGCTACAGAAATGATCAAAAACAATCATCGTTAATCTTGAGTAATATGAATAAAAAAATACCTCAACGATCTCCAAAACTTACATAGTACTTATGATCAAGTTTATTGAGATTTCCAAGCAGTGCTTGCAAGCAGAGCAAGATACTAGTTCGTTCTTGGGTATAATAAAACTTTAGATCCGTGAGGAACTCGCTGGTCACCCTGGGTGTCTCCAAAAGTTGATCATAACTCGTTGATCCTCCCTTGTACTCGAACATCATATACGAGCAGAACATTTCCCATGCAACTGACTCCTCCAGCTCCTATAAACATGGTCAACACATTGGATTTAGATAAGATCAACATCAAACCAAACCGGCCGATCGAATTTAATTTCTTATGGATATGGACAAACTTACTAGGTATTCTGATATCCGAGCTCGGATTTTTTTCTCTGGTGTTTCAGAATCAGTTCCATCGGTCTTTGCTGTAGCTTTCTCCGAAGTAGATTGAGACTCTTTAGGTTTAGGAGGTACATACTGTGTCAGGGCTTTAATGATCTGCTCGTACGATAGTTTAAGCTCCTCCAATATCACTTCGTCGTCGGCCAAAATAGATTCACCCCGGAGCAAGTTCCAGAGCTGCTTGTAGGGCCTAGTCAATAGGAAATATAACGGTTAGTTACAATTTAAAATTTCTCTCGTTCTTTCTGGTCTTTAAACTGACTGCATACACTACAGTGACTGACTACACAAAAAACGACACCACACACTCCTAAGGCTGACATCGACATGGCATGATTTCCTAATCTGGTAATGGCTATAACAACTTTTAAAAATGAAACTAATGATAATCCCCAACAACGTACAATCCATTTTCCTTTGAACTCATAAGATAAAAACGTTGAATGTCGGATTTTTAGTCAATCTCCTATCTCAACTTAAAAAAGTAGGGGGAAATTTGTCCCCCACTTCTTCAAGTTGAGATAAAAGTAGGTAAAAACGGAAAATAATTGCAATCCAAAGTTAAAGTACAAAGTAGGTGTATACCAAATAGAAGTTTTAACAAAACCAACCCACTTCCCCACTGCAAGCCCAAACCCTAACCTAACTCTGAATTAAAATTGAAGATCTATTCTGTATTGCCTTAAAAAAGTATGAAGTAGTTGACCTATGACCTTTGGAAATGGAGACTGATGTGAGTTCAATGTAGAGTATATATGAAATGACAGGATGGAAAAGACTATGGACTACAGAAAACGTGCAATTACACAAAATAGGATTGAAAAAGAAGTTTCCTTCAGACTTACCAGCGGACCCGTGGAGTTCCACTCATTCTACAAATTTCCTACAAATGTGAAATGATTACAACATTTACAACTCCCAACCCAACTACAACCTAAAAGTGACGACGGAGTAAGCAATTTCGAAGCAATTAAATATCAATTTTTTCCCGTTCACAGTTCACAGTTTGGATCTTGAAATTTCCAGTCCACCGTCCGTGAATTCTGCAGAATTATGAATTCCAATTTGAGAGAGAAGGAGAATCGAGGGAAAAGTGGCCGGTAGCTCGTGGCTTTGATTGGTGGAGGGGGTTAGCGGGAGTGCGGAATGTGAAGACAAAACCCAAGAGCTCTGTCTATACTTCTACAGTATAGGAACTGAAGCTATACCCAACTCTATCACATACACAATAATAAATAGGGAAGTAAATATAACGGGACATTCATTCCACCTTAAATTCCAGCCAGTGTTGCTAGAAAAGTACAGAGCAGAATAGAAAACACTTTCTGTCCATTCAGAAAAGGCTGAAGTCTGCTGGGAAATATATTTCTTGTAATTTAATCAGAAAGTGGATTTGCATAAGGACTACTTCTGCAGTGACCCTGACGGACGGAGATCTTGGTATTCATTATTACAGCTTAAAAAACATCTTCTTATTCTTGGTCCTTTTGAGGTTAGTAAAGTACTTAAATTCTTTGTGGTTTATCTTTACCCGTTTCAATAGAGAATAAGAGAAGTATACATTGGTTAGTCGATCAGTCGATGGGAGAAACTGATAAAAAACACTGCTCCAGCCCCCGACCAAAACATAGTCCCATAACACAAACATACCGTTTGTTAAAGAAAACCATGTATGTATTGGGACTCCGAATTCCAAATTCCGAAAGGAAACTACACAAGCAAGCGGTGCCCACATTCATGGTTTTCATTTAAAACAATTTAAAAAAATAGTAAGTAGATGGAACAATGTTTTCTATCCACTGTGCACACCGGTTAGTTGGAGGAAACGAATCGAATCTCATCGACTTTATATGGAAGCGATATTCAATTGGCATTGCACAGTAACCAATGACCATTTTCAATATATTTTGTCTTGTTTTTTAAAATATTTAATTAATTTAATTTTCAAATTCTGAATGTCTAGTCTGCTGGTAACCTAGTGTGTAGTGGGAAGACGTATTTTAACTTTCCCAACGGGTTGTGATGGAATTGGAAAAATGTGTGTTGTCATTAATGACATTTAAATAATGGTTGAAGAGGGACTTTATTGTCTGGCGGTCGGGTGGTTTGTTTGTAATTATTAAATAATCTAATCTTCATTTTGTTCTGTTTTATTTTTATAATCTCAGTTGGAGACGGCGTCTGAACTTCCAATCGAATACTCTGTTCCTCACACTTAAGGAGCTATGGTCTTCCTTCACTTCCCTACGCACTATACGGACGAGGAGATTATGCTTAAGGCAAAGTATGCTAAGCTTCGGAAGAAAGTATGCTATTTAAACAACTTCTGTTCATTATGTTATATGATATTCGAAAGTATGAGTTTAGGAATTTCAACAATTGAAAGGGAATTACAGTTTGGACTTATATTGGAACTTCTTTTGTGCAGAAAAAGGCACTTGAACGATTGAAGGACCCGAAACCAGAGCTAGAAAAATTTAGCCCTCTCAAGAGGCAAATGGACCCCATTGACGCGAAGGAAAAGGCAAAAAAATTAATCCAAAGTGGAAAAGTAAACATCATAGGCAAGCTAGCCGTAGAGAAGACAACCTTCAAGCGCCCCCGAACACTTGAGCGGAAGATACTTTCTACAGGTAGAAGCGAAGGCCACGGAGGATTGACCCCCGGATACAACGCCAACTACGGCCTGAATGAGTCCGTCCAGTTCGAACCGTTTGCTTCGGTCAGTGAGCCAGCCTCTGACAATCAAAGCAAGGCTGAATATTCTCCAACTGCTGCTGCTGGGGGGTTTGCAGCTCGGAAACCCTCCTCCGCAGCTGCTGGATTCTCATCTTCGCCTAACAAGATCGGCAGTTCTCCGGTGAAGAAGAAACTGAAGGTCATGTCTCCCAGGAATGAGGAACGAGAGCGAGGCGAGTCAATGGCAAGTAAGGGGTCGTCGCAGCTAAACAAACCAAAAAGGGGTCCCACTATTTACATCCAAGCACAGAACATCACTGTCGAAATTTTGGACCAGCATTTCAAAAAGTTTGGGAAGATAATAAATTTGAAATTGAATACTCAGAGCGTTGGTTTTATAACATTTGAAAAAATGGAAATGGCTGAATCCGCAATTCAAGAGGTGAGTAGATTTTTGTTTTTATAATACCTGGTTTTTGTATAATCTACTAGTTTGTGAAGTGTTAAGTAAATTGTGAGTAAATCCCAATGTAGCCCTCTAAATGCCAGTATATTATAAGATAGACTTCAAATTGGAAAAGAAAAGTGTAGAGAAGCAGAGAATACAATAAGTAAAATAAAGTTTTTGATTTCAGATGAATGGAAGGACTGTAGATGACATATCCTACGACGTACAGTTTGCCCGACGCCAACCAAACGTCGCTCAATTCAACGACGCATCGGTCTCGGCACATTGGGGAGCCCTATCGACCAGTCAGTCCCTGAAAAGTAATTTTCAAGATACGAGGGATCCGCTTGTATACGATTAATACGATATGGATATGAACAACTTGCCTCCGGACTGATATTTTATACTTTTAACCATTCTGAGCTTCCTGAGACGTGTGCCTCCAAAATTATTCTGATTAAAAATGAGATTCATTCCCACCGTCTACTTTTAACTTTGAATTGTGTCCAATCCAACTTTATTTATCAAAAGGTTTCACATTTCTTCCTATCCAGACGATTCATCCTCAAAGTCTGAGAGTTACTTGCATTCCGACTTTCCACCTACTTTCAATTTCAATAAAAACCCGGTGTAGCGGTGACCATACGGCCTTCTTAGATTCCATCCTAAATTCATGGAAAGTCGTACTTTGTAATACCTACACCTAATAGCTACCACCTCCCACAACCAGATCGGTGAATGTATTGTTGTGTTGTTGTGGGTTATTGGAACAAGTGGGTAAGACTCATTCATTAACCATAAAGTGGTTATACCCACCCACCCTGGTCTCAGGTGTGGGATGAGTTTGGGTACCTGAGGTAACGGGCAGTGTTGACCAAGTAGTTTGTAACTTAGCTACAATTGTGGCTGAGCTTCTATTTGGGAAAGTAGTTAGCTACATTTTGTAGCTCTCTTGGGCCTTTATTTCAAAAGCAGCTAAGCTACAATTGTAGCTTGGAATTTTGAGTAGCTTTTCGCTTGTAGTAGCTTGGGCAACTGTGGTCTGGTAACAACGGTGAAGGTAACCATGGTGATAAAAAAATAGAGGCGGAGAGAGACTAGAAGCTGCGAAGTGAGGAGAAGGATTTTCCGCTGTGTTTTACTAAATTTAAAAGGAGAGTAAAAGTAGGAAAACTTTAGCTTCCCTTTCACTCAAGTCGAAGTCTCCTAAAAAATCTTTATTATTGTGTATTGATTACTAAACCATTAGTAGTTGACAAGACGAGGAAGAATCAACGTTTGTTCAACCTCCTCAAGGGACTTCTTCCAGCTTTTGAAAACTCTAAAGCCCTCCAGAAATCCTTAAGGGTAAGTAAATGGTGTTGGTATCCAGTAATTCCAAATTCCAAGTTCTTGTGAGATTGCAAGAAGTATGAAATATGAACCACCTAGTTAAGCATGCAATTGCGTATTTACTCTCTTGTACTTGTAAGCCAGAAGATTGAATATTATTCCGTGGATTTATATTTTTATATCCTTGTCTTCAACAAGACTAGCTTAGTTTAAGGAATTTGGATGCCCTCCTGGACACTACACTGGACAGACTATCCCTTGACCTGACCCCCATTTCCAACAATACAATACTTGAAATCAGTAGGCCCTCCAGGGTCAATGTAGGCCCCTATTTTGTACTTGAATTTTTTATATTGCTTTTTTGAAACGTTTATTCTATCCGTTTTAGGGATTTGTAAATTTGTAATTATGTATTATGTATTTTGTATTTGTTGTCGGAAAGTGAAAATCATTGTGGAATCCAGTCCACAATGTGGATCTGGATACTGATACAGAAATGGTACTATGGATTATCATTTATCATACAGACAGTCAGGAACCGTTTAGTTGTTCGCAATTTGTAACACGACGAGGATAGAGATTAAAGATTGCAAAAGTTTGCAAAAAGGCTTGTGAATTCCAAATTACGATTTAACAGCGTGACAATGTCAGAAAGTGTCGACAGTGAAAGAGTTGTAACTACAACTTCGACATCCCCTTATAATTTGAATCATAATTTTACGAAGAATAAAATAAGTACTAATTTAGATTTTTTTTTCCTATTACATATTATCTGCATAGGTTTTCCTTTTTCAAGTTTTTTAAAAAGTTATCATTTTCTATCCAAATCTTTTCATTTGTGATCGAACTCTGATGTGGACTTTTTTTGTGCCTTATCGGCTTGGCTATTGATATTCTGTGAAGTCTTCGATATCATAGAATTACCAAACGAGAAAAAGATGTCAAAGGAATCTCTTTAATTTATTGTTGGCTTGTCCCTTTCTAGGGTAAGGTACTGTAGAACGTCATGAGTGGAATGGGAGATGGTTTGCTAATGGAGACTCAGGAAACTCCGGCTTCATCTGAAACTGCTCTTTCCCCTGGAGACAGAAAGACGGGACCGGTAGCAGTAGGAGGAGGAGACCATTTGACCCTGTCCTCCCACAAAGAATCCCAGCCTCCTCACCCTGTTATCGTCAAATGGGCAGGGAAGGAAGTAGAGCTGGGGGACATCAACGGAATCAAAACTGTACGAGATCTCAAAATTCTAATTCAACAGAAAACTGGCGTGCAACCTGATCGACAGAAACTACTGAATTTGAACTTTAAAGGTATTTGGGAGTTTGTATTTCTAACATTAGAAATTTAGAATATGCTGGTTTTCTAATTTCTGTTGTCGGCAAATGGTATGGTTTACAGGAAAAATCGCTCAAGACGACTGTCCTTTGATAAATCTGAACCTGAGGATAGGGCACAAAATAATGATGATGGGATCTCTGGAGAAGGATATTGAAAACGTGGACGTTCCTCCAGAAGATCGACCGGATGTAAACAACGACTTAGATATTCCCGATGATGACGACGAAGCTCTGGAAAACAAGGAGGTTTACCTAAACAAAGTTGCTGCCAGGGTTTCTGACTACAATGTCAAGGTTCTTAACCCCCCTCGTCCCGGAAAGAAGTTGTTGGTCTTGGACATTGACTATACACTCTTCGATCACAGATCGGCTGCTGAGGCGGGTCATGAGCTCATGCGGCCCTTCCTTCACGAGTTTCTTAGCGCTGCCTACAATGTCAGTTTGTTTTTGTGCTTAACAATTCGGAAACCATACATTTATTTACATTAAGGATGGGTAGAGTTTTCTTGCTGCTTTTGACTGATGACACCGTTTTGATGTTTATTTAGGATTACGATATCGTGATTTGGTCAGCAACCAGTATGAAATGGATCGAGGAGAAGATGAAGCTATTGGGAGTTCAAACTCATCCAGATTATAAGATTACGTTTTATCTCGACTACTTGGCAATGATTTCGGTTCAAACGCAAAAGTATGGCGTAATTGATGTAAGTATAGGGCATCTCTTTTACTTTTACTATTTATGTATTGATACAACTTGGCAATGTTGATTTAATCTAATTGCTCATGATAAATAAGATTTTTTTAACTTATAAGTTATAATATGCTAAAATGATTACCTAATTCAGTATTATTAACATCTCTTAGGTAAAACCACTAGGCGTGATATGGGGAAAGTTTTCTGACTATTCTCCTAAAAACACCATAATGATCGACGATCTCCGAAGGAACTTTATCATGAACCCACAATCTGGCCTTCGAATTCGCCCCTTTCGGTCTGCTCACCTTCATCGACTGACAGATCGGGAGTTGGTTCGGATCGGCCACTACCTTCAAAAAATAGCTCGCCTGGACGATTTCTCTAATCTGAATCATCGGAAATGGGAAACGTACATCAACAAGGTTAACAGAGACCGACGCCGTCATCCAAATCAGACATCTTCAAGCAGCAGTCGGGGTGGAAGATCGTGATTGTCGTAAACTTTAATCATTCACAAACTCAATGCCGTCTCTCTGTCTCTCAGCTCTTCCGAATTTTGAAATCATTAACTGTTAAGGATCAAGATGCGGCTGTCCTTTCTGTCCATTGAAAAACAAATCTTGAGCTGTAATAATTTATTGCAACCTCAAATGTCTTGAGTTATACTGTCAAAATTATATATACATGAACTATGACATTAGGTAAGGTTTGAGCTTGACACAATTGAGACAAACAATTGTACCCTAGACTACATGAGAATGTGCTCAACTCCTGTAACTCCTATACCATATTCTAGCTAGTAATCTAATCGTAAGAAAGTTGAATTTGACTATGGATATTTTTGTCATTAGTTTAGTTGTTAGTCGGCCCCTAGCCTCCTGAAATCGTAAACAAATCTCTGTACACATTGAACAATCAATGTCAAGAACTGATTAGGAAGTAGTAGGGAGAAATGTGAAATGGATGAATCGGATTGTCTTCATTCCACGATCTCATTATAAGAAAATCTTCATTGTTCTGTCAGTCAAGTTCAAAGGTTTTAGAGGTTTCGAATTGTCTGAAAATTATCTGGAATTGGAATTATAGAAATCCCAATTTCAAAGCTTGGAAAGTTGAATTGGATGAGTAAGGGCTAGGTAGGTAGAGTAGATGGGCTTATCTGTTCATTTATTGATTTCGGACAAGAGATATTTTGTGAGGAGACTGGTTTGGATCCGTAAGCGATATTGAAATATAATATTGTAGCTACATAATATGTTAAATATGTATTGGTTGGAATTGTTTTTGTTTTTGTTTTTACGGTTTGCTACTTTGCTGTACCAAGTCAAGCAGAGATAAACTAAATGAAATTGCAGTGAACTATGAACTATGAACTATTTGTCTGTGTACACAAATCATTGTCTTACATTTTATTTCCATCACATCATTAGAATTCTATACGAATTACATTTGAGCTAACCCTGCATAGGTCATTGTCAATTTTTGATTGCTGAATCATCTTCTGCATAATCTTCGCAATTTCTATGGAATAGTTTGCATTTAATTAGGCTTATCTCACAACCTCAATTCATTAATTAGGGTTTTCATTGTCATTTTAGTTGAATTCAGAGAAAAGTGTACACGATATTTAGGATACAAAAGTACACAAATGATATGAGGTTCCGTAGGGTACATAAATCCACATAGTTCTTTGCTAACAAAATAATGTGTAATGAGAATTTGCAGGAATTTGGGCGGTAAACTCCAAGTTTTTAATTCTTTGGGAGAAATAAAAAGGAATTCAGAATTAGTCACCTCTTCTTCAAAGTTCCGTTTTTGCTTTGTCCTCGATTTCTCCTGTTTTCCGTACACTTGAGGAGACTAATTAATTTAATTGAAACGTAATAAAGCCTGGAGATTGTATTAAAATGTGGGCGTAAAACATATCTGATTTTTTGAGAGAGATCGTAACAGGAGTTTGTTGTCAATACACATTTTATAAATTGTGAGTTGACTGACATTTCACTCTCCACCCACAGCAAACTGTTGACTGGGTAGGGTAATGGAGACACGAGGTTGACACGGTAATTGCCCATTAGTAATTAAAAAGGACAGGGGGAAAGGGACGGAAGGATGTTGAGCAAGAAGTCCTCTAAGTCCTTCCATGTGAGGGTGATGAGCATGGACGCAGAGCTGGAGTTCGACCTCCAGGTAACCACCTCCGTTTGGTTATGAATGTCATGTGTATCATGTTAGTCAATAGTTGAAAGTAAATCTAATTTGCTTTGAATTTAACTTGACAGTGGAAAGCAGCTGGTCGAGACCTGTTTGACCTCATCTGTCGAACCATAGGGTTGAGGGAGACGTGGTACTTTGGCCTCCAGTATGAAGACAGCAAAGGGAACATCTCCTGGCTTAAGATGGACAAGAAGGGTAAGATAATATGCCAACAAATTTGGTGGAGTTTGATGTTCAATGTTTAAAAGTTAATGTTGTTCAGGAGTATCTTTGGTTATTTACAGTGAGAGACCAACACCTTGCGAAAGACGACCCCGTCTTGTTTACCTTCCTGGCGAAGTTCTATCCTGAGGATGTGGCAGAGGAATTGGTCCAAGATATAACTCAGCACCTATTTTTTCTGCAAGTCAAACAGGCCATACTGAACATGGACATTTACTGTCCTCCCGAAGCATCCGTCCTTCTAGCCTCGTATGCCGTCCAAGCCAAGGTATGAACTTCATTTCAATATTTTTAGTTCTTAATTATGTCTACTTAAATTTCACCTACATTTTTCATCATTTTTGGAACAGTATGGAGACTATGATGAGCAAACGTATGCCCCCGTGATGCTGGCATCCGAAGACCTTCTACCACAGAGGGTTATAGATCAATACCAAATGACCCCTGAGATGTGGGAGGAGAGGATCAAAGTGTGGTATGCTGATCACAGGGGTATGTCTCGAGACGAAGCTGAGATGGAGTATCTTAAGATTACTCAAGATCTGGATATGTACGGAGTCAACTACTTTCCTATTAGCGTAAGTTACTCATACAGGCTTAGAGCAGTAGTGCATTCTATAGATGTAGTGCATTCTATAGATGTGCTGATTTTATTACAATAAGCGTATATTTTTTTTAATTTGTAGAATAAGAAGGACAGCGAATTGTGGCTGGGGGTGACAGCTCTAGGTCTGAATATTTATGAGAAAGACAACAAGTTGACACCAAAAATTAGTTTTCCTTGGTCCGAAATACGGAACATCAGTTTCGACGACAAAAAGTTTACAATCAAGCCGGTGGACAAATCCGCACCTAACTTTATATTTTTCTCTCAAAAGCTACGGATGAACAAACTAATTTTAGAATTGTGTATCGGAAATCATGACTTGTTTATGCGAAGACGACGCCCGGATCCTATGGACTTGCAACAAATGAAAACTCAAGCGAAAGAAGAAAAGCTCAGGTAATTAATATTTTTGCGAGCTAATAGTAAGCTTCGACTTTCCATTCATTGGAAACAAATATCAATATCTCTGTTTGCCGTTTTAAATAGACGGCAGATTGAGCGAAGTAAATTAGCTCGAGAAAAGCAACTAAGAGAGGCAGCAGAGAGGGATAAGGCCATTTTGGAGCAGAAGCTTCTGGAGTATCAGGAGGAAATCCAGTTAGCTAAGGAAGCACTTGTAAGACATTTTTAAACAGACTAATGTTACAATGGTTATGCCTACATCATCATCCAACATTTAATTCTAAACTTGGTACCGAATTGACATTTTTAGCTACGCTCAGAGGAGGCTGCTGATCGGTTAGCGGAGAAGTCCAGGGTGGCTGAGGAAGAAGCAAATGTCTTGAATCAGAAGGCTTCAGAAGCCGAAGAAGAAGCTGAAAAAATACGACTAACTGCCATCAAGGTACAGGTCATTGTTTTTGACTGAAAGCTGAAACCACAAACAATACATTTCATTTGTAATTTAATTTGAACCAAATTGTTGTGGATTTTTATGGACAGACCGAGGAGGAAAAGATTTTAATGGAACAGAAAATGCGGGACACAGAAGAGCTTGTGGCCAGGATGATGGCCGAGTCAGACAAAGGAACTATGGAAGCTGAGCGACTCAAATCGGAGCTTCTAAAAGCCCGTCTTGCAGAAAAGGAAGCCAAAGAAAAGCTACTTCAGTTCCTTTCTCAACCAGCTGTTGAATATCAACCTGTGCCTACTGTAAGCCTATTGTATTTAGCATAATTAACTATTAGTCATTGGTGAATACAAAAGAAAAGTTGCTAAATTGTACCGTGAGTGTAAGTGGAATGCTAGTTAACGGGATGTATCTTTTTTCTTAAAAAACTAGCAAATGATGACGAGTTTGCCGATGATGGAGATGTTTTCCGATAAATACCATCTGGAGAGCACGGAAATTAGTGTCAAAGAGCTTCTTGGAACTGACCTGCCCTTAACAAACGGAATGGACATGGACCCTCTAACTTTGGAGATTGAGAAGGAGCGGGTTGAATATTTGGAGAAGAGCAAGCACCTCCAGGAGCAGCTAAGGGATCTCAAAAAAGAAATCGAAGGGTTGAAATTAGAAGAGCGACAAACCCCATACGACGCCATTCATCAAGAACAACTTATCTCCGGCGAAAGCAAATACTCAACTCTAAGAAAAGTAAAACCTTTGTGACATGGATAATATTTATGATCAGATTGGTTTTGGTTAGATTTGATTATTAATCCTTGTGGTTTTATTTATAGGTCAAGTCTGGATCCACTAAGTCAAGAGTCGCCTTTTTCGAGGAGCTGTAAATATCTGATGCGACCAGCTTCTCCATCTACAGCACCCGTGTTTTCAAATTTCAATCAGCTTGTACTCAACTTTCATAAGGACTTTTGTTGCACGGGAAAATTAATGCATCAACCAACAAGTTCCTAAGACCTTAATATAAATCTTAACAATTCCCTTAGATGGGTATGTAAGGTAGCTCAATTTCGGCCAAACAACCACAACAAAATGTGCCTTAAGTGTTTGCCTTATGTAATTTTCAAATGTAGCCAATCTAGCCATATCTCTAGACATGACATTAACTGTTGACCTGATGGGCAGTTTTTGAAATCTGAGGATGATCTTGAACCCCTATTTAGTAATCGCTAAACTTTTCTTTCATCGACATCTTTAGCTTTCCATATTATGAAGATTTTATTATTATTTATAGCTAGCTAGTTCGTATTGTTACCAAAGTTAAAATTGACGTCCATTTTATTATTATTTCGCTAGATTATGAACTATTAAAATGCAATGCAAAATGTAATGCACTATAAACTACTTGACTTTTTTTGTCTTTCTTAGAACATGTAACAGTATCCATACAAACTACACTACTGATACTGATATTGTTGTCACACTATAGCGAAATTAGGATCAATGATTTTGTACTAGAATCTTAATTTGAAATATTATTTCCAACTCCAAATGCAAGAGGAAGAGCAATTGTTGTCTTTGGCTTGTTAAAAAAATATGTAATTGTAGTTGGGATAGAAATCAAGTGCCAACGGTGCCATGTTGTACGTAATACTGTCTTACAGATTACAGATTTGTTGGACGAAACAGTTTAATAAACTGTTTCATGATCCACTACAATTGACTTTGTTTGCCATTACATTTTTAAACGAATTCATTGATTGATGCTATGATTCCGGTCTACGACGGGTGGATCGAGCCATAAGCTTTTTGTAGACGATGTTTAATTTTCACGGTCAGCGAGTAAATTTAAATTTAGATAAAGTTTCATGAATATTTGATATGCAATATTATACTGACTGGAGATACATACAACAAATTTACATCCTGGAGATGCAGTTTTGTGCATTGTAGAAATGATGATTTTGGGCATGGTCTTTTTTATGCTCATCCCTAATTACAGTCTTCGACAAGTAACAGAGGTACCTTTTGACTTTGGTGGATAATGATGCCAGACTGCATTCACCACATTCAGTAGCAAAACAACAAACATATTTGTGATGAATCGAGGGATGGATTTTAATTGTTTGAAGTAGGGCTTGGGGGAAGTTTTTTTGGTTCGTTATTAAATGCTTTCAATCTTTCAGATATTGTGCACCTAGAGTTAAAAGTAGCCAGTAGTTTTGATCAAAACTGCCCCTCTTGAGGTACTTGCCCATTATTTATTTTCATGCTTCTGTTTGAAATTTTAAAGAGCAGCAACAGTTTGAAATAGGTTATTGCAAGATAGACCGAGTATGACGTAGTTGATGACCATCTAGGCCGACAACGTCTCCTGCAGATGCTTGCCTTCAGCTTATTTTCAATGCATAATCTCAAACTGTAATAATATTTTCATCATTTTCAACACGATTAACTAATCGTATACCATATCAAGCGTTTACCCCATTCTCCTCGATAAAGTGGATGCTCGAAATTGATTCAGGAAAACTGTCATGTCACCACCGACGGTGGGTTTGAGGAATTAACAAGTAAGTAGAACGAGCCTGATGCGATGACTGAGTGATGAGACTGTATACGCCATCCTAATGGCCTAACCGTGTATGTATTAAGATGGAATTGTAAAGAATGATGCTGGGTAACGGACTTAGAGGTTCTGTACAATCGAATCAATGGATTTTTTCGAGGCTGGCAACTTGAAACTAGAATCCGTCTACTGACTGTGAGACACCAGCCTGTGGAACCCTTAAACGGATGGAAGCTGTGGATGAAAAGAATAGTACTTATGTTAGCAATGAGGTTGAGGACGGTACTTAGGTACTACTGGGCGTCTCTACCCTAATCCTCAGCTGATAGTCGTATTGTGACGTGATGGATGAGGGACCTCCGCAGCGATCCCGAGTCCTTCATCCGCCTCTTCCAGCCTTCTCAATCCTCAATAGCTTAGCTTGATTGATTCGGCTAGGGCTTCCTCTAATCAATCACAACACCCTTTGGTCACTTATTCAAACCCATCTCTTCTCACAATGTGTCCAAGGTTTCCATGACGGCCGGCATGAGAGGCTGGTCATCTGCCTGCACAGCGTATTCATTCCTCCGGGTCATTATCCTCCAGAATGCCCAAACTGAAGAATGGACAAGTTGCTAATGGAAGCCATAACCGGTCACGAAGCAACAGGATGAAGGTTTGAGATTGATGCCGAGTCTAGAACCAGAATTCAATGTGTAGAACCTACTTCATAAATGAAGCATCCAAAAAATCGAAATAAGAATCCTTGCGTTGCCTGGTTCTGTTCATGATAATGCCCCTGAACAAAGAGTGTCACTTCTCCCCGTCAGCCTTTTCCAAAACTCTCAATCCACCCCAACCTACCTATCAACATTTATTCACCTTGAGTCAACTACACTACAAATTCGTAGTTTTTTTAAACGGTCTGAAGTCATTTAAAAATGTTAAATCAATTCATTTAAGGCCTATCAAAGCCTAAATACCTGGGCAAGATGTCCAGTCCATCCCTTCTTCCTGTACACCGTATAAGATTCATATTCCAAGATGGTAGGTCTCAGGACGTTCGGAACGGGATGATAATTTGAGACTATGGGATAGGAAGTGGAGAATAGTGTAGAGAGGTGGATGGCATTTATTTCCTAAATTCCCGAGCCCTCTTCTTTTCATGTTTGGGTAGGCCTGAAGCCCTACGGAGTTTATGAGGCCGTTATGCTTAACGGTGTCCATAATCCTTAGCATTCCTCAGCCTTTGTTTTCAAATAACCATAGCTTTAAATAAATTGCTTTAAACATATTACAGGCCACTCTACTTCTCTTCTGCCCAAAGCTCGTACTTCCTGGTGTCATGAATTTACGGGATGGGATTTTTAATCCGAATATTCCAAGTTGTTGGGAAAGTTAGCTAGACAGCTTGGAACATTTCGGATCTTCCGATTCAGAACATCCTGTGTGATTAATGCAAAAACAAACTAACCATTAGGCATTTGTAATTTTGGAAAAAATGTAAAAATGCAAGCTATTTCCAAAAAAAACAATTCCATTTTTACCCGGTTTTCCCGAATTTTCTCCAAATGCGGTCTTTGCAACCTGCTTTTTACAGCATATTCGGATTTAGCATTAAACTTCGGTCAAAGTGGTGTATCACACATCACATATTGATGCTAGTCTACCTTTTTATAAATCCGATTTTTATCCGGTTTTCGGGATTGATCTCGAAATCTAGTAGTTTTTTACCCAACTTTTAATGCATATTCGGATTCAGCATTAAATTTCGGTCAAAATTGATGCTGGTCGATTTTTTTGTGATAGTAGTTGTGCATACTAAATACTAATGAATGCAGCTTCTTAGATACTGATCCGATCACACGGGTTAATATACGATTATATATTGCCATTTTAATAGTAAGAAAATGTATTATAACGTTTTCGTTGAAAGTTTGTATGCGCAGAGAGCGCCAATGTTTTTTGTGACAGAATTCACATATAAATGGAATTTTAGTCAGGAATTCGTGAAATTAACAAGTGATCCTTCTGCTGGAAAAAAGGGAAATTTCATTAAGTCAACGTAATTCACAAACCTAACTCTCCGTTTAAAATGTAAAAATTCGAGCTTGTTTAAACCACTATACATTTTTTTTTACCTTAAACAGTTTTTAAAACCTTAAGCTACTTTTTCAAAATGAAATGTATTATCAGGCCTGAAATTAAATTGGTTTTAAATGCCCATTACACTATTTCGGTTAAATATACTTTTGCTCATCTCTCCAAGGATCAAGTCCACAAAACGTGCATCCTCAACTGCCATCATGACAGTTTGTCGTTCTGACATGAGTTGCACGTCGGAAGCCGATTACTTCAGAATTGACTTTGACCACACAGGTCTGGACAAGTGTCTCCCTTGAATCCCAATTAGTCTGGAAATGCAGAAAGGAACCACGCCACTTGTCCCACTTTTGCATTATCCCCGTCCGTTTCCTCTACATCTTCTGAAAGAGATTCATTTGCATAATCTCCTGGCCTTCTTTGTCCATCCGAATGTACCGGATGAAGGAAATCTCCGAAATCCCGGTTGACTGTAGAAGTCTCAGAGAGAAAAACAACCGATTTTTTTAGTCCAAGCTTGCTTGCCCTCTTTTTCCGTCTTTTTAGTTGGAATTAGAGGGAATGTGAGAAATAGTTATCCCCTCTGTCCGTGAGTGGAATACAAGGGGCAGGCTTTTATTGGAACCAATTCAGCTCCTCCTTGCAAATGTCTCCCCTTTTAATTGAACTGGATAATATGATCCTCCTTTATCTTTTTCTAATTACAATTCTATGCACTCCTATCCGAAATTCAGAAGTATGGGTGGACGGGTATCTCGTCGTAATTGTTATTGCATTCCTTAGCCAATATATGCGAAGTCTAAGAAGGGTGTCTTGGTAGACATGTAAACTTCCAGCCCCTGTCGACAATTTTATTACAGGAAGCCTCAGGTTACCTCCGGTTTACTTTGTATTACGGGGACCATCCATAAACTCTTGTCCGACACTGACTTTTTTTATTGCGTTTTGAAGATGAAAGAGTTGCAGAGTCGAAATTACTTGCCATTAACGTAACGACGTGTTGGTACTTTGGTACGTCTTCCCGTCAGTCGTTTCGAAGGGACAAATTCCAGGATACCTTAGTTATATACTAATTTATATAAGATTTATATAGAAAAGGCTGCACAATTGATTGATCTGCTTCGTTCGGTTGGTGAGAAAGTGCATGCCGTCATGGAATGCCTCCTCTTTTAATTTACTTTTCTTTGATTCCGTTGAGAAGTACAAGATTCAATGCAGAAGGCCAAGGCCAATACAAAGTACAATGCATGCCTTTTACAATAGACACGAGGAGGATGTTAAGTTTGAATGGATTTGGATCGCATGGAAAAGTTTGGAATTTGTTTTTCTTTTATTACGAATCTCCTCAATAGGGATCCTAAACATAGAAACATGGGAATTACGGAATGATATAGAATAGAATAGGTCTTTGAAGTTCCAAGAGTTTTAGAGAACGTCTGCCTGTTGTGCTGTGTCCACATGAACTTTAGTCCCTCCTGGATACATAAGCTACAAGAAAGTAAAGGAAGTTACACGTAGAGACGGAAGGTCGTGGACTAATTACAGACCGGTATTTCCATGAAATAGCGGATGCGTTCTAGACAGTTGGGACTCTGATGGAGAGAAGACAGGTCCAGGGCGGATTGCCGACTTCCTACTTCCTGACCTTCTGCAGGACCTATAGGCCTTTTAATCGGATTGAAATGGAGTGTACGGTACACTAATACAAGTCCAGTAGAACAAATGAGCTTGGAGACTCCTCTCTGCTGAGGTCCTGAGTCGTGACTTGGCTCTCTGATGCTAGTTTGACAGGTACGGAAGACGTCGTATCCTCAAGGGACGTCTTTAATTGCCTGCCAATTTATCCTTGAAGAGATGAGGCAGACGTAGCAGTCTCAAAGTTCTCTACCAATTCTTCGAGTTGTGAAGAGTTCTAAGAGTTGGAGGGGGTTTAGTTCAGGAAATCCGTTGCTGTTATTAAAATGACTGAGTAGGTAGAAGTTGTGAAGGGAAAAATTTTGCATATGGCATTGTGGCCGTTAAGCGTCTAGAACATCATCGTTGTAAATGTATCTGGAGGAAGAAGGTGTACGACATGGCATGGTTTTTTTTCTGTCATTCCAGCAAAGCCGGATGATTTATCAAGTCCCACTTGAAGGGTAGTGGTGGTGGTGGATGTGGCATTGGAGAAGTATGAAGCTCCGAATGCATGTAGGACGACTTGTAGCTCAGCTTCAGCAAGTCTCAGGACAGGGCTTTTCACACTTGGCCAGGAATTAAATCTAGTCTCCACCTAATTTCTCCCGACTTTTGGACTTTCTTTCGCATGGAGTTCCTTGGAGTTCCTTGGAGTTGAGGCGTAAGTTTTGAAAAAAAAACTACCTCCGCCTTTTATTACAACTTTTTCTGTCCGGACGAGAAAGAAGGGAAATAATAAATGGTCCTTTGTGAAGGGAAAGGAATTTATTGAGGAAGAAATATGGGGGACGGAGAAAGAGTTGGAGTGGCAGGAGATTTTCTCCGCCGTCCTCGTCTCCCTACGCCAAAAGTTGGATTCAAAGTATTCAAACTGGAAGCCGGATCCCCCAGATTCTGATCTGACCTTCTGTCTTGAGTTGCCGGAGGAGCGGAGAGATTGCTAGAGGAGTCCGAATCAGAAGATTCATCCCATGGAGAACAATCCGTTACGGTCCCACGAAGCAGAACAGCTCGACGTCTCCGTACCGCATTCCCCACCACTTGACCTCGGCCACTTCGACTGCTCTCACGCATTTGGCGACCAGAGGACCAGCCTCGCCAACCTCGCTCCTCCTTACCTACCCCACCGCCCTTCCGACTCTCTAAGGCCTTCCGAATCAACATATTGAAGTCAATTATGGTAAGGCAGGGTGCTTCTGTCTCTGTCTCCGAAGCCCCACCGTTCCTAGTCGGAGCCAACGGCCCCCCTCGGCTATCCCGGACAGAACGACCCTTTCGTCTTCCGACGATTCCGCCACCTCCGATCTTTCGCCCCCCTTCTGACCCCATTGCTCTTCGATGGATCAACCGGCTACGGGCCTTCCTGCCTCGAAATTCGTCTGGAGTCCCGTCACCATGGAGCCATTTTTCTTTAGGGTTCTTTAGTATGCTGAAGTCAAATGTTTGGTAGGCGGCTTTTTTCACTTCTCGTTTGTCTATGCCGTTGAAAATGCCTCGGCTGGGGCTGGACGGACTCTCAGTGGGACTTTCTCGGTTACGACCACCTCGTCCTGTGGGCCCTTTGTCATTACCGTTAGTGGTATGCCCAACTCCAGATCTACGTGTAAGGAGATTGGTGGTGGATGACCGTCGTCTGCTGCTGTAGAGTTGCTGGAGAACTTCTGTCCTTGGGGCTTTTGAGTTACCTTCGTCATCTGAGCTAAGGGAGCCGGAGGACTCGGAGTTTCGCAGCGTTTCTTTCGTTAGTTGTGACAACTTCACAACCGTTTTTTCCTGAGTGTTCTCAAGTAGCTCCGACAAGTCGGCGTCAAAGGATTTGGATTCATTCTTTAATAGTTTAGGGGCAGAAGGTGACCTCGAGGACTTGTCTCGAGTCTTGCCGATCTTCGTCTTGGACTTGGCCCGAGTCGGTCGGGGTTTGTTTGATCTCGTAATCTTCTTGTCATTTTCGTCTCCCTGATTAGTCCCGGATGGGCCTGTGGACAAAACCGTAGGAGGTATGACTCCAGTAACTTTGTAATACTCGAATAGCGTCCTCGCTATATTCCGTCCGAGTCTCAAGTCTGAAAACAAAGCCAACACAATAATAAATTAAGGATATTTGTGCCTGTCCATAAAATATGTCAATCAATCCAACACTATTTCCGCCTCCTTAAAAATACTTACACTGAATTACCGACACCGTGAAATTTGTTACATGAACTGAAGCGAAGAGATATGCCACGACAGCAAGGACACTCACGAATTTTCAGAAACCATAAACCGAGTAGGGTTTTATAAAATACCGTTTTGCTCATAAATTACGTATCGAGGGATACTATAAAGACATCTGGCTTCAAAAGGCACCAAACCAATGGCATCCACAATGGAGGATGTACATTTGGATGTAACTTAATTGCGTAGAAATCATGATTGTCATATAGTGTCAGTATGTGACAACTTCTAAATTGAATACTCAACTAAAGCTTCTAGCCCTTCAAAATCCTTCTAACTGAATTCATTCAGTCCCTGAAATGACCCTTAATATTATAGGGTTCGCAGTGTCAGAATCTGGTGGCTTACGAATGAATAGCCCGTTTGGCGTAGTTTAGTTAGACAGATCGTATTTGTTTGTACAGGATATTATGTAAGTTAGTTCAAAGGATCTTAATGAAAAGCTGTAAACATGTCAGTTAAGTGGATTGAATTAGTGGCACATACATCCATCTTCATTGTAAGTGATAATTGAGTTAGAGAGGGGCTGATTGTATCCGAAGTAAGAGACTTCCAGGGTGTATACGTTCACCGTATTCTTCAGAATTTCACACAAGTGCCTGGAACATAAAAAAGGAATTATTTCAAAGCAGTCCAGCAACCCAAATCAATTAACGAGACAAGAAGTTTAGAGTGGCCAAAAGTTCTTAATCCCTCGGCTTCTGTTGTCTCTCACGCTATGCTCATGCAATCCGGACAATCCTAATTTCCTAATCCTAATTTCCTAATTGCTTTGTCACTGACACGAGTTTGACACTTTTGGAATAAGCCAATTCAACATCACCACAGTCCTTAAACTAGGTAGTATCCATCAACAAATTCCAATAAATGCGGAGGAATCAGGTAATTAAGTTAATAGGGTTTATGAGGTCGGCATTCCATGTTCTCCGAAGATGACTGAGAGTTTGACAAGTCAAGAACTGGCTTGGAAGTTTCCTTGTTAGAATCATAACATAACCTATGACATTTGTCCCGCAGTACACTCCGACAAAAGGACTGTTGGACATGGAAGCTAGAGATTCTTGTAAGATTAGGCCCTTCTGTCGCATTCGTGACATGCTGGATTCTTAAGTATGGACCAGCAGGTTAGTTGAAATTAGACGTCTTTAGTTGTGGAATGTGACCACCATAACATAAGTCTCCGTCCGTGTGCTGACATGGCAGTTAATGTCTTCACTTGATTCCCCACATATCACTCTTCCCTTAGGAGGTCCAACTAGGCCAAAAAGGGTACATGGGCCGAGTGGCCTGTCTACAGGACTTTATAGGGAAGCAGTCGATATTTTGTGCCACCACGGTTGGCTTTTTTGGACAACGACTGATGGAAGTGACAGATACAGATGTAAGAGGGTCAGGGAAGTCCGTGGAAGTCCCTGTTCTGGAGGAGACCGGAGGGGTCTTTAATTAGACGCCTCCTCATGTCCACTTCTGTAGATGGATGGCCAAACTGACGGTCGAAAAATTGATTAGCCACCACTAATTGGGGAATTGTTTTGGGAGTCGCTTAGGAGAGAGTAGTGTGGAATTCGGTGGACCATGAGATGGACAATTTCATCATTTAAGACAAAGACAAACCACGAACTACTTCAGCCTTGCATCATGTCGGGAGGCTCCGTTTGTCACGAGAGGCGGAGATGCGGTAAGGAAAGATAGTGGAGTTACAAACTGCATACTAATTAACTATGTAATACTAATGCTTCTTCTATACCTATCCCACATCTGAGGTAAATTTTCCTACTTGGAATTGGATCACTTTCATAAGTCCATCATAATGTGGATATACGGACTTATAGGTCCTCCAAGCTTTCTGGTCAAGTTGGCCGATGTGGATGATATTCAAATGGCAGTTTAATTGTACGATTAAAAGTATGTGCTCAAATTTCTTCATATTCCAGAACTTGATTTAATTCAAAATTCTTTTAATCTTGATACGCTATTCTTAAATCTGTTGAACTCAGGACTCCCGTTTGTTTTTGTCCAATGCGAGTGGTGGTAACCTTGCTAAGGGAATTAAATAAAATACGGAGTCATCTTGTCAAAAAATCAATTTATGATTCTGCTCTGCCGGCTTGTGCTTTTTGTGTTTTAGGCTTGGGTAATTTTGGCTATAGTCAGCACCAAAACCACAAGTTGTCTTTCCTTTTCCTGGCATCAAAAACACAATATCTACAGATTGCCATGTTTAGTTTTAACTTTAAATAGAGCTCTCCATTCACACTTGACACTTTCTTTAACTCGTAGGAAGTTTCTGTAAGAAGTAGTTGGCTGAAATGTATTTTGACCGGCTGGATTCGCAGAATTTGTTTTCAAGAATTTAAGACTTGTAACATACTTTGTGCTGGATGGAGAATGCCCGAAATGTCTTTCATTTAGCCAGAAACTCAAAATCTCAACTTTCTCTCCGTAATTTCTCCAAGCTCCAAATTTTATTATGGCTACGCCATTACGTACGGCCTACTTAATGTTTTCAGTATAAATACAAACTTTCCACGACCTTTGAATATTCAAATCAATAAATACTACTCGGAAAGCTGCTTATAGACGAGGTCAGCTGAGGGTTCTGTCCACGGGATAAATCTGTTAACTTCGGTGTCGGTGGGTGTCTGATCAGTGATTGTGATACTGAATTCTCCACACAGTTGGTTTGCCTTACGGGATGGACTTTACAAATAACCGATACAGCTCACAAAGGCGTTCATAACATTTTACGATGATGACTTTTGCTTTAGGGGGATTTAGTGTCAAAGCCGACAATCGTAACAGGCTGATGTAGAAAAACAAGAATTGAAACAAACTGTCAAGCTTCCCAAATTCCCAATGTTGAAACCAAAGTGACTGACGAACAGTTTTAATTGTTGGTACTTGCATATGAGACCTTAGCCGACTATCCATTTAGGTATATAGTTTTAATGCATAGATATATAGTTTTTAAACGCTTCCTGAGCCAGTAGGAGCTGATCTGAAAAAGGGTGAGCATAGAATTCAAGTTGGACAATCTTTGGTACACACAGAAAGTGCTTAGCCGTAGGTAGAGACGTTAGACAGAGTGGTTGGTAGGGCGGTTAATTGGATAATATAAATAGTACGAGGATAAGGTACCTCCTGGCAGTGCCGGCTTTATTCGGGTCCCGGTTGTACATCGTATGGGATGGGTTGTAGTCCTCTGCATTATGGGCCAGCAATTTCGGGAACAGAATGTGTCGCTCAAACCTGGTGATAAACAAGCTCGGCTTTAATCTCTCTCCGCTTAATTTCACAAACAGAATCCAATAAATCTCCGACTTTACTAATTATATTTACCACAGACTTCCCACACTCTACAACATCAACATAATATTATTCGCAATATCGTATAGGTATGTAGGCTATACATGCTTCGGCTAGTTCTTATCTTAAAAGTCCCTATACTGTACATGGTCTATTTCGATTAAGGAAAGGTAGCCAGCAGACCATAATATTATTGCATTTACCTATTTTAAGTTGTAGGAGTTCCTGTACATTCGGCCTTATTTGTAAAAGCTGGCTTGGAGGAATTATTCGGGTGTAGGGGGGATTAGAAAATCTGATGAACATGTTGCATAAACATGTTACATAACCCCCAACTTCTACATGTTTGATGGACATTAGACATTTTTAAGGGGAAGTAGAGGGGATTATTATGAGGAAGGCTATCTAGTTTTGTGAATTTAACTGGAGGGCCATGCCACATTCATAAACCGGCATTATATGTCCCAGGACGTTCCCAACTGCCAAGCCGGAAACGAAATGTTGAAGCCATTTAATCCTCCAAGTCATTGGGAAGTTGGAAGTATTTCCAAGATTTGTTTGGAGTTGTATTTTTATGGTTTGGCTACGTTGTGTTGAGAGATTGATATCTAAATCAATGTTGACCTCAACTTTGATTCATTTTGATGTTGTGGTTTAATAGGAATTAGTAGTGTGAGTGGATTGACTATTTAAGTTGTGCAATTAGAAAGCGTAAAATTGGGGAGAGGAAGATCGGAATTGGAATTGACATTTAAAGAATTGTTTAAATGCAAGTTTCATCTTTTGTGCATATTTTTCCGATAATTTAAAACCATTTGAAAACGAGTCATTTTTAAGTCACACTAAATCACACTTCTTCGTGAGGAGTTTAAGGCTGTGAAATATAGGAAGCTCTGATTCAAAACATTCCTCTGACGATTCAAATTTTAAATTGAGCTGTTTTGACAAAACTGTCCTACTTTTCTACTTCGTGGTGGAATGTACATATAACAACCTTCTCTGTTCTGAAGTTTGTGGCGATGAATATTGAGATGATTGATTGCAGGGACTAGAAATAGAAATTGGAAGAGGGAATGTCGATATTGGAGTTTTAACCTCGAGATGGGAAATGTATGGAAAATGGACATGTGGATGGAATTCGGGATCTAAAACCTAGGATTTTAGATTGGCGGAATAAAATGTTGATTTCAGTATTGGCATTATCCACATAATGAAAATATGTTACTAGACCTTCCCTCTGATGGACTATCTATAAAATTCTAAATCAGGTTCCGATGTTCCAGGACTCACTGACTTTCTCTTTCATTATGATTTTGTAAAATGACACTTTCCCCATACATTACATGCAGGTGAAGATGAACATTTACGTATGTTCGCTAGAAAATTTCAGAATATGTAGGATTTCATGTCAACAACATTTTAAATTTAAATCAAGCTTAAAAACTAAATTCCATTAAATAAACATTACGGGCACTTTGGAAAATCCGAGTTGGGAGAAAGCGTCACAGAATTTTTTATTGGAATCCCAAATTCTACTGTCCTGATTTAATTCCATTAATGGCATTCCACTTGTGTACTATTATAAGCACAAGTTGACACGTTTCATAATTAGGGATTCCTTACACTACTGCCTCAATAATATGGAAATCACCTGTACAGCAAGTAATCAAATATTTCCAAGTGCCTAGGCATTGTTAAAAAAAACCGGATTATGAATATCCCCTGTAACAGCCATACTTATGACATTACATCATCCATCCCTGGAAAAGTACAAGGGAAGAAAATGGACGGAATATGGGAATCCGATTCAAAGTCAATTGAACTTGACGATCCATACGAAGTTTGTGTCGGTGGTGGTGGCGGTCTGTATTTTTTTTCTGAGTTGATATAGGAAATTGGAGGATGACAGAATCTGAATTGCTTGAGTCTATAAAATACTTGGAAGGAAAGGACTGAGGGAGGAATGGAAGTCCAATTCAGTGGCTCGACGACGCAGAAAATTGCCAACTCAAGTACTATGTACTTTGGGTCGTCGGGAGGGTCGTGTGTCTCCCATTTCGAATTCCCAACATCATTCTACGGCTTCTACCCTTCCGAATCAATTGGGATGAGGAGATCGGGCACTTTCCTCACATCACATAAGAAATACATACAATGCTTGTGTATACAAACAAGGCCTATTCAGAACTTGGCTATAGTCAGAGATTTTAATTGACTAACCGGTAAACATCATCATAGGCGTTTCCATAAATGAAGGCTCCCATGAGGCTGGCATGAGCGTGGAGGTCGATCACCATGTCCAGGTCCAAACTCTACGTCCAAAACAATTCAAAAAGACATTAAATTAGGGTACAGTACCTACAATGTGTATTTATATGGAAACCAGGTTTCATAGGTTTCATATACACATTGTAGTGTGCATTTTGCAATCAGAATAATGTCTGGTCAATGCAGGCAAAATCATGAGCATCATGTCATCTCTTTGTGTCCCAGACTAAAAATTTCCACCTTTCGTGCAGGTTAGCACTCATGAACCTGTTTAAGTTAAACAAGTGCTAATGATTGTTAATCTGGGTTTGAAAACAGTTTAACCTTCCATTAAAAGGTCAGGGTAAGGCTTCAAGCAAGAATTGTATGCTTCATAAAGGGAACTTTAAAACGAGTATATCCTCCGACCATATGCTGTAATTCAGTTTCATTCATCGGCCCTATTCAAATCTATAAGGGATAATCAGTCGGAAGTCAAACTCTCATTTTGCGAATTCTGCCACAGTTAAATAGTAAACTAGCTTTCCGGACCCGATCCTCGGGTCAGAATAAGGGTTCTTCCCCCCGTCCCCTGACCTCTCCCCCTTTAACTACTTTCAATACCCCCCTCACCCTCCAAATACATACAGACTTCACAACA
>JAQFZA010000205.1:0-40669 GCA_034695115.1 Desoria olivacea
TTTCAAATTTTTCAAATCTTTCAAATTTTTCATTTTTCATGAAAAATGAAAGTTTTTTTGAAAAATTAACAACCCTGTCTACAATGTAGTTGTATAATAACATTAATTTGAAATATTCGTCCTTTCAGAATACTTTCAACAGAAATCAGAGAGCAGATGTATGAAGGAGCCCCACAATGTGACTACAAGTTTGGAAATGCATTATGCCAGAAGGCCTTAGACATGGTTACGAAGACGGGAGTGTATGGAGACTTTGAGACGTTTGAAGAAGGAGTTGCATTCAGTCTGTACAACCCACCGCATGTCTACCCTCCGACCTCTGATCTTCGGTCCAGGGATCTTCCTGTCCCCTCACAAATCGAAGCGGAGTTAGTGGAGTCTGCCGGCAGTTCTGAACGATTGGCATTTGTAGACGACATGGAAGTTGTGAAGCTGGAGTACAACTATCTTTCAAAACATTACACCGGCATAAATTGGGTTTTAGGAGCTGAAACTTTCCTCTCTACGTTTGAAGTCTGGAGTTTCGAGGAGTCGAGGGGGACATCCAAGTTGCCCTCTTACTTTCAGTCCCTCATATCCTCCGGCATCTTCCGGAAATTAGAAGAATATTTCAATGAGTGGAAGTACAGAGGTCGAGCTAATTATACGACTGACTCAAGAAGCAGTGGAACTGTAGCCCCTTTGCATTTGAAAGGGAGCATTCAGACAGTCTTTATCATTTACTTGTCCTTCATCGGCCTCAGTTTGGCCACACTTGGGGCTGAGGTCGTCCTGAGGTCAAGAAAAACAGTTTCTAGAAAACTCGTAACTTTCTCAGTCAACCTCTTCCTATTTCTTTCTACGCTTTCCAAACTTATTCTTTCTAAATTTAAAAGTATTCAATCCTCCCTTACCACTCTCTCAATACTAATTAGGAAGGATAAGGATACAATAAAGGTAATTCCCATTCTAGTAGTTTCCCTAAGGTGTAAGGAGGATAAGTGAACTGTAAATCTAAGGCTTAACTTTACTGACTTCTATATCTACCGATTAATTGTTTAGCCTTTGTGATGCCCATTATGAATAAGGTCCTTTGTTATCCATTTGCATCCATTCACTCACACTGCTGTCGAAAAACTTGCGAAATGGATTTAGGTACAACATTTAAGGATGATGTATGGACAAGTTGAGTCCAAAATCCTTTTACAATATTTTATATTCAATTTGCAAAAGGGGCTCTGTCAGTTTTGCTAATTGTAAGTCCTGCGTCATGGATGGCACCCTTCAATTTAAGAACCTCAATTCCTGTCTACCACATTTTAAAATGCCAACTCGGTAGTTTGGGTTGGGATACTTTACTGTTTAAGACATATGCCATGTAGGTAAGTATATGTAAAGAGTAGGGATTACAAATTGAAAGTTGATATCCAGTCTACAAATAATCCTCTGGATCTGTACAATGAAATCTCTTTACTCCCAGCAATAAATATGAAATCATGTTTACCCCATCCGATGCCGTGATGTTATGTCTTGATGTATGTATGTACTAGCATTTCTGCTACTGAAGCCACCCCCTCTAATATATCTGAATAAATCCTCCTGTATTCTTCAAGTCTTGATATAAAAATAGTTGAGATCAATGTTTATTTTGGAGAAACTTGACGGCAACAGTAATAAATAATTCTGAACTAGATAAATAAATAAGGTGGAGGTCAGTTAAGTAATAGCCTTCCTTATTCTTGTACATTATGAACTCTCCCCATTAAGTAGTACACGCTACATTTGATTTGTTAACCGAGCTTCACCAACCCGACAGACATGAAAAAGACCTCTTGGAACATTTACCATTCCCTACGAAGACATGACAAGACATTACAAAGTTTATATCTAATTCACCTCCTAGAATGTACAAACTTACAGTTCCATATACTTCTAAGTTTTACGCAACGCTATGGTTTGAAGAGGCTGGAAATCTGCTGGTGCTGGCTTATTATCTTGATAAGCCGGATGGTGGGATGGCCTACGTTGTCCCTCGGATTCCTGTCGGGGCCTTGTGACCCCGTCCTCCGACGAATCCATGAAGGTTATTTAGGAATCACAGTTAAGTTGAGTTACCACCAACAGTTCATAATGTATCACATCAGAAGGAGCTGAGACTAGTTCAAGGGGGAAGCTTCCATCTCCTGCCCCACAGACGACTCCAGATAAATTGGCGTCACTTTCGATGGCATGTACTTCCTGGAAACAAGGAACATTTATTTTGATTTACCATGTTGATGTAGAGTTAAGGTTAATTATTTAATTGGGAGTACTTACGAGTAGGGGGAGAAGGGAACTCCGACGACGAGAAGTTGACTTCCTCGGAAATGGATTCTCCAGATCCCTTCGTGATATCCTCTCGCGTCCAAGTCCCAGATCTTAAAACACTGCAAGAAATAGACAGAGTCATATTCCGATCACATTAAGTATCCTACACACATCCATCATGTCACTTCCTTAATTCAAGTATGTACCTACTGGCAATGAACCATTCATCTCCTACGAATCCATAACAAAGTAGGAAGGAAACTCTAAGGAGTATTATTATACAGACTTTGGATGTAATATGAAATCCTAACTTCTTATACCAGATATACTACAAATCCTAACTGTCACAAGGTTTTCGGAAACTTGGCCGACTCTGGAGATTGGAAACGGACAGGAAGGATTGGAAAGTGGTTAGTCGGTATGTCCTCTGACGAAACCGAACTTCTTCATCTTCTATTGAAGTTTCAAAACATAAAATATCACTGGGCTTGACATTGGGAGGATGTAAGGTTTTATACTCCGACTTCAACCTTCCAGTTATTCAATTTCAAATCAATTAAAAATGTATTAGGAATTCTGGGGACTAGAAAGAAGATGAGGAAGAGTTACTTCCTTATTGCTGGGTTCAATCCTTACCTTTGCGACTTGCAGCCACGTTTTAAAGTCTCTCGGCTCCTCCATCTTAATATACATCACATTTATTTGCCCCTAGAGGAGAAAATAGAATTCTTAATTAAAATCATTCCTCCACCTCTTAATTTGTTGGTTGGGATGATGGAAGCTGACCTTTGACTGAGGGACAAAGTTGGATTCACAAGGAGACTTGGAATGGTCAAGAACGGTGGCCTTGTGGAGAAGCTCACCAAGTCCTCTCTCGTAGTTCTCCTTTTTCAGACTAAAATCAAAGAGACAACTCAATTAATTAATACGGACCTCTGGTTGAGATTGAATAAATCGGATGAGAATTGAGAGTGGCGAAATTCGAATTAATTCCTTCCCAACCACTTCCATACATCATCATTAATGAAATACAAGGGGAATGGCGGATTCTACCTGTCAATGTCAGATAGACGAATGGCTGGGGAAGTGTTGAACGATCGTTTCTTGAAGTAAATGTCTTGAAAATAGGAGTTCATATTTAATCCCGAAGCCCCGAAATGATATGTTCTTGACACGTCGGGTATGACACACTCCCGACCTTTTCGGATGTCTGGAAGTCGCATCCACATGTCCCAGTCCCACATCTGCCAACACCAACCAAAGACAAATATTTACACTTTCCTCAGACAGAGAACTCTCAGAACACATTCTGACAGCAGTCCAATACGTAGTCTACAGTCTAATAGATATTTAGTCTACAGGGTGGGTGGTCCCCAAGGAATAAATTATCTCTAGCCTACCAAGTTTAAATCTGAATTGGTTGCCTCCGGTCGGAAGCTGTGAGGATGGAATATGACTAACCTTATCAGGAGTTGGCCACTTGGGCTCTAGCTCATCCTTGTACAGGGACTTCTTGAGTATCCAGCCCAAGCCGGGCATCGTCTCCACTCGGTACATAAGTCTGGGGTCTCCACTCGTGTGTTCATAACCTTGATCATTCCAGGCAGAAATGCAGTAGAGGGTCGGGTCCTCCTCCAACAGTCTCACAGTTTGACTAAAGTAACTGAAATACGGAAGGATCAACAAATCATAGTCCAGTCTTGGCTCAGAGTTCAGACCTCAACCTAATAATATTTAATGGAGGAAGATAGGACGGTGGTGACCAACCTGAAGAAATCTGGGGAGACGTCCAGGTCTTCCTCTACAATTATGGCATACTTGGCAGTAGGGAAAATGTTAAATGTGGCAGTCAACGAAGCTTTGTAATGTTGGGATATCCGGGCATTCCGTGTCCCCAGGGGTGTGTGCTGAATTCCTCGAAGACCAAATAGGCGACTGACTGCCATCGGCTCTTCGTAATATCCGTCAATGAAGACAGTGACCATGGATGGGTTGGCTCCCTCGGCAGACAGAAGGGACCGAAGCATTCTGCAAATATACCAACTAACACTTGAGCCTCTTCTAGCACAGCATATATGTACAATGGCAGTATGAATTAGAACTTGTGCCAGTTCCAGAGGAAGTCTGACCTCTGACTTACCGGAATAAATAGTGAGGACGGTTACTGGCTATAACTGCTACTGGCACGTCAAATGTGGAATTATTTAGAAGCTGGAAAGAAGTAAATTATATTATTTATTAATATTGATATTAGAGTTTATTAGATTGAGGAGCTTACGATTGAAGGAGGTCGTTTAAAAAAGAGAGGTGAAGGGTCATGGCAACTGCAGACGCTTCCATATCCTTCGATATGGTTACAGAACTCCTTCCGCCTCTCGTTCTCCTCCGTCAGCTCCCAGTCACACTCGCTCTCTGCATCCAAACGAACGAAACATGATTAGCATAGGCATGACATGACCGGACTAATGGACCAATTAGCAAGTGGAGACGATGTGGCCTACCTTGAACTGAGGATAGAGGAACTTGGACTTTCAGGGACACCGGGGCACCCCAACTATGAAACTCTGTACTTTTGGAGTAGACTTCCGCAGGGGCTTTGAGAGGGAGTTTGGTTGATTTGCTATTTGAGTCCCCCTTCCGAGTGACCATGGCCCACATGTCACGCCAACCCAAATTACTGGCCCGTTCTGAGCCAAGGCCTCCCAGGACTTCACGTGCGTTGCTCTTCATCTGGAAGGTCCCTTCGTCCTGTTTCAATTCCATATAAAATATAAGGTTTAGGAGAGGAGGAAGTGGATGTTACTTCAGAGTTCAGAGAGTGGAGTTACCTTAATGGCAAAAATGAGTATCCGACCCTGGGCGATCATGTTGAGGAATAGGACCATTGCCTCGTCCTCGTGGGGAGAGTAGGTGTCGAACACTCGCTGGGCCATCACACTCCCTGTCGCTTGGTTTAAGACGAGGACGTGAATCCCTCGGTTCTTGCTCCCCTCACTGTCCTCCAGTATCTAGAATAGATAGATTAGAAGGAGTTCAAATATTGCAAATGTGTAGTTAGGGTAGTGGTGGGTGTGGCTGTGTGAGGGAAAGGAAGGAGGACTCACCGTTGTGCCATCCACAGTAACGGAGACGCGAGATTGACCGGATGTGACCTCGACGGTGAGGGCTCTGGATGTCCGCTCCACCCCTCCTGACTCTCTTGACTTCCAATCCCAACCTGGAGATATGAGAACAAAACGTTTATTAACAATTCCTCCGTCAGACATACGGGGAATCTAGGGAATATTACAGGAAGACGATACCTGACCTATAGGACAACTAGTTACCACTTCCCATAGGACTACTTTGGAAATATTAATTGTAGACTTAATTAAGAAAATAGCTGAATCCTCGTCCTTACAGACCTCCTCACCCTTTGACACAAGTCCAGCTTCTAAACTAACTTTCTCCTCCAGGAGTCTTTGGAACTCTTTACTAATATATATTTCTAATATATATTTCTAATTCATATTTATGCTTGTATGACAGCCTGAAGACGAGTATTCCAGGCTGTAACTGCCAATACGTATTTACGTAAGTGTATGGAACCGTGATGGAGGTCAGTTAATCTGTCCTTTTGAAAAGAGCCTTCTACTCCACCGGGGGGGGGTCCAATTTAATGGATAATTACAACCTGACCTATGACATGAACATTCTATGTAGATCTCATCCAATCCTTATTCCCATCTAATAGGAAGGGGTCATCCTCCTCTCACTATTTAAACCTTATTTAAACGAACTCCCCTCAGATATAAAGGAACTACTCGTTTGGCAAACACTGGATGAGGTGGATTTGATGGACTGGACGCGTGAGTCTCTCGGACATGTGAAGGAAGACCCCCTCGGAACTTAATTGTTCGTAAAGTGCCGTGTCCCACTACTGACTAGTACACGGACTGACAATTATTATTAAGGAGGAGGTCCTCAATCACTTGCAATAATTTCTCTTTATTCCCTATAAATAGAATATTCGTATCCTTACAAAGGAGGATTGAAGTGAATGGATGATGAGGACACAAAAGCCTTGTTAACTATAAGGATAATAGCTTATACTTACAAGATGTACTCAATCCACATCCCACATTCAATTCCTATACATCCTAATTGTAATTGTAATCCTACTCCCATAATATATTGTATTGAGGACTTGGAGGAATACTTGAGGATGTGGCAGTTGAATAGGATCCGTACTTATAATTGTTAGTATTTAATAGGGAGTACATTGTACGTGAGGATTAATTCTTTATTGGATGGAATTCCTCTCAAAGATTCTTTGGCTTGAGCCAAGAGAAACCTTGACTGACTGAATGAATGAGGATGGATGGGGAGTAATAATTTAATTAATTCTAATTATGTACATATTTAATTCGTATTCTCCATTCTTCTACAGAATATCTTCAAGTCCATCAATCCTATCAGATAATTCCAGATAACTTTCCACCCTCTCCCAACTATCTGAGCTTTAAGACGACCTCGTACTTCCACAGCAAGGAAATTAAGCGGACCAAAAGGGCTTTAAGAAAAAGAATTAAAATAATAAACATGACACGGATTCAGTGTCAAAGGGGAACATTTAAAATTCCTCATGTATTTATGAATGCCTCTTGCGTACTCCTACTTACAATTCCTACCTATAACGTACTACCTCATAATAAATATTAATTGATATGGATGGAATGGACGAACCTAGATTGGATGGAGGGGGTGTGGGTCCTCCCTGGGACAGTTGCTGGGTTTGGTATTTCAGTCTTCGACCAGTCTCCATGATAAATAAAAGGTTGAGTCCAATGGTGACCAAGAGGATCATGACCACCACCCCCTAGGAGTCAAATTCTTCTACTTAAATATTCTTCTACTTAAGTGTATACTTAATTGTAGTTAGAAAGGATAGTTAGTAACCTGTAGGATCTTCTTGCAGTAGCGTCGGCGGGTGTGGAGTGACCTGGCCAAGTAGAACCTCCGATGAGGGATGAAGAGGGTCGGCTGAAACATCAGCCCTTTCCTCTTCTTGTCAAGATGATGATGAATGTGATGATGATGGGACTCCATCCTCCTCAAGAAGTCCTCTCAGGCCACATCCCCCACCACATACTCCATCCACACTCCACCACTAACACCCACAATATCATCCGTGTCCTCTGGGAGTCAGGAGTTATCTGAAAAGAAGGGATAAGTCAAATATATAATCACAGAAGACCCAAGTCTGTATCTTTCCTTGTATGTAATTCCACTTCCTAACAAATACTCTTGAAATATGAAATCTCCTTCTAAACCTTAAAGCACAAACTCCTGTAACCTTCAACCCCCGCGTTCCTTCCTTTCTTGAACTGGAAGTCCACACGTTTCAATTCTTCAAAAGTTCCAGAGCTACTTCAAGTCAGTTTAGGGGAAATGAGTTAAACAGACGTAATTAAGGGACAACGAGATTATTTGTATTACATAACGCTAAGTCTGGGCCTCTGGGAATGTGTAGAAAGACCTCTACGTCTACTTAATACTATGCTATGACATTAGGTCAATATGTGGATGGAACTATGGAAGACAATACTAGAGAGACGTGGCCAGAAAGTATCTCTTTCCATTCCAAACATATGTGGCCAGGAATTGTTGGGAAGTGACGCCGTTCCTTTGTCCCACAATATCCTCTACTCCCACGAAACTATGTATTAAGTACTGTAGGTAGGTAGTTACCTAATACTAACACTAACACCAATACTAATAATACTAATAATAATAGTGATGATGATGATGGTGTGCCCTATCCCCTTCATTTCCGTCAGTGAGGACAGGAAGTGGAATTCTTTTGTATTCTCCACACAAAATTCCAATTCCTCCACTTCCCTGTACTGTATGTCACTGTATGTTAAACTGACGAGACTGAAGAGATGAGTTGACCTGGAATTCCTCATTCCAGGTCTATAAAGCCGTAGTTATACTACATCCATACTAAGGTAGTACATACTAACTAGTAGTTCAGACCAAGTTGTCTGTCCAGACTACAGTCCACCCCACCCAGACCTTTACCTAATTGTGATGAGGGTGTGAGTGAGTTGAATAATGTCATCCCTTATGAACTGATGTTGGAAGGAAGAGAGACTTGAAGGACAGGAGGACATGAGGAGAGAGAATGGCTGGAAGTACAGCCTCCCACCCCAAATCTCAATACGTCTCCAAATCTTCTAAACATATCTTTAAAATCTACAGGATAATGAAGAGGGATTTATATTAATTAACTTTAATTTACCTTACACTTAATCACCTCTCACTTACTTACGTAGATAATCGTAGTATGTAATATCTGTAGTAATGAGTTGATCAGAATTGTAGAGAAAATAATTAAGGCTGAATTTCTTCCAAGTTTGAATACAAGGAAATAAGGAGGATGTCTGGAAATAATACTTCTTGATGACATGAACGGCTTGGCTTTTATAGCCAGACTCCATAGTCATCTTAAGTAGTGGAGGAGAATTAGGAAATCAGAGTCCACATTCCACTACTCTCTAAAAGTGAGTAAAAGTGAGTAAAAGTCCCTCCATTCCATTTTAATATTAATTGAGGGTGGAGGAAGGTAGTCCCCTCTCCCTAATACCTTTTCCAAACCTACTCGACCGAAATGTTGAATAACACTCCTTGGTTATCGTTGCAGATTACCATTCATTTTTTGCTAAATAATTGGAATCCTGACGAGATCCGAACCCCTGTCCCAATAACTAAGGATTGATGGCTTAGCCACTAGTACAAGTTGGCTGATTAGGATCCATACCAGGAGATTCAGATGACTCCTGTCTATCCTTCCGAATTCAAAAGTTGAAATATGTATATACGAGAATATATGTACAGACGTAAGTATATACAAAAATAATGAATAAATAGTTTAAATTCCTTCTCTAAGGACATAAGGATAGTATAGGAGATGGTAGATAGTGTTCAAAGTGTGGAAGGGTTACGATTCCACTCATTCCAAGGACCAAATGAGGGTATATATGTACAACCAGCCTGGATACGGAAGGAGTTCGGAATCTCCGTATAATTGAGGAGATTAGAGCCAAATTCTCTCTTCCAAATATTATTCGTAATATTCTTAGTAAATATTCTTAATATTCTAAATATTGTAAATAGGGAGTTAGAACTTAATTAGTTAAGTGATTAGTCCGTAGTTCTCCAGGACTTGTGTAGTGTTTGTTGGTAGGAGACGAGGAGAGTTGGTTATTGTCTTCCAACTTCTTCTGGATAAAATATCTGCTAGCCATTCTCCATTATTCAATAACTCCGTATTTCATTGAGACACCAAGGAAGTAAGTTGGGGGAGGTGGGCCTCAAACTTGGCAGAAAAGGATTGGAGTGATTAGGAATGGAGTTTAAGAGAATCCTTCAAAAGTCCCTTGACTTCCTTCCTCTTCCACTTCCACTTCCTACTATTTCATACCTTTCAACACTCCTTCCCGATTCCCATCACAAACTTTCCTATTTTTTTCCACAATTGGATTAAACATTTCAATGTGATTACATAAACAAATGTCAGACGATCTCATATTCCGTAGTAAGGAAATTACAGTCACTTACAATGAGTGGGGACGACTGATTTCTAGGATGAAAGAGAAGAGCGCGCGCCAAGGTCGAGACATCGGATTGAATGGGAAGAGTACGGAGTGGGGATCGCGAGGACATAGGGCTTTGTTATTGCGAAAACCGAATTTAATATAGGCCTTAGCTATTGCGTCTTCTTCAATATTTTCATATTCTGTAATATCCATCCCACGGAATATAGCATCGTCTGACAACTATCCAATTGTGTATACAAAATTGAAAACTTTGTGTTTGGTTAGGTTAGGAGGACTCCTCTTCAGTTCCAACCTCTTTTCAAGTTAGTATTATCAGCAACTCTGGTCAACTCATTCATTAATAACTGAGGCTGTATGATCCCAACTGGGCCGAAGATGAATTAAGAGAAGGTAGACTCGTCGGGATTAATTGTTAGCCAGGAATCCGAAGGGAATCTCTTTATTCCGACTCTGGATATTGGAGTAAGAATAAAAGTCCTAATTAGATTATTATTATTATTAACCTAACAGAAGGAGACCCACACTACATTCGCCTCTGATTGAGCTGAGGATGACTCCATGTCTACTTCACTTGGAAATGTGGTAATCCGACATTCTTCTTGGAGGTTAGGAATGGATGATGGGAATGACTGACTAACGGCTCATTTCCCTTGGTCGTGGAGGAGGGGGTCACTCACATTCCCCTTCACAGGACAATCATCATGAGAGATTAATCAGGTGTGGTATATAGGAATAGATGTGTAAAGGTAAATGGTAAATGTACTGGTCGGTTGGGGAAAAACAGGTTGCTGGTTAGTTAGTTAGTTGGCGGTGGTGGTGGTGGTGGTTCGGGTAGTCTGACAATTCACTCCCAATTCATCATCAGAACAGGTTTTCACAGTTGAAGAGATTGTACGGGAATCCTCCTCAGGCTATTCAAGTATATTCAACTTCAACCTCACTTCCTATAATTAATTGCATGGAATAAACTGAATGACACTTCCGAACTCAACATAATATTTATCAGAATACAGTTAGAGTTCCGATCCTTCCTCAAATTAAATACTAGACCTTTTATTAATCTAGTTCAGGCATATTATATATATATTATATATATATTATGGAGTCAATATTTCTGAGGCCAGGAGAGTCGGAATTCCTCAATTTCTTGACCCCCACCACCTAAAAGAGTGTGTGGAAATATTTCTCCTCTCTTACTATTCTTGATGATGGATGGATCTGTAGAACGGAAGGACATGAAGGTGTGAACACTTTTCCACTCTACTTAACTAACTTGACTAATAATTAAAATAATAATTAAAATAATAATTAAAAGCTGGAGTTCTGTCTTAAAGAAAATAGGTTCGGACTTCTGAGGGGACAGTCCTCGCATTCTGCTCTACAATCTCCAATAACTCATCCCCATTTATCATCCCTCTTCTCAAATAAATCGTATCTGATGAGTATAAGTTCCTATCATTTCTGTAGCCCTATCTTCTCTTATGTATTCTTCTAACCTATCCTCTACTTTCAGAAGATGAGTGAGGTGAATAAGGTTGGCCTCAGATGACGAACTACTCAATAAGTTGGAATAATATAGTTGAGTGAGTGTAGAAGATAGTTGAGGTAGAGATGAGTCCATATTTAGAATGTAGAGTAAATCTGAAGTTACATTAATACATTAAGGAGGTGTTTATATTAATATCTACTACTCCCAAGATGATAGAGTAGGTGCAATGCCATGACTATATCCTTCTACTATGTAGACAGATAGGTATGTAGAATACATTATGCACGGTTGAGTCATAATCAGTGGCCGTAAAGGAACTTATTATTCTCTCTGTGACAAGTCATTGAATCCAATCCCTGTAATGGTTTAGACCTAACCGTTTAGTAGGCCGAGGCTGCTTGCATCCACTTCGTATCTTATCGTATCTTCGTATGTATGTTATCCTATGGAATTGTAGGAATTCCTTCTTCAGGACCCATCCAACCGTCCACCAAGTCCTACAACAAAGACTCACTAGGCCATTACAGATATTCTATGTAGTTACTATCCGCAGAACCTTAAAGACCTCTGAGGCAGTATTCACTACTCACAATCAGACAATTATTCCATCCAACAGGATGTTTAGTATTAGGAAGTAATATGGGATTTCATGTATCAACTGCAGGACAATTGAGAATTAAACTTATTTGAATATAGAACGACCTTATTCAGATATTCCTACTAGTTATGTACTTCTGGATACTCGTAAGTTGTAAGTGAAGATTGAAGGGCTGATTCCAACTTCTTGTATTGTAAGTAAGTGGTGGAGGGGACCCAAGTCCTGAGCCCCCGATCATGACCTTAAGTATAAGAAGTGAGTGGACAGACAGATTGTATTTATCCTCCACTAACTCTTAATCCCGTTGAAGAGGAAATGTGTTCGGAAGTACGTGAGGAGGATGGCTGGGAAATGAATTGGGGATGATGATGAGGTAGATAAGGGATGGACGAGAGTCCAATCATCATTTCATCAGGTTGGATTGGAGGGACGTGAGCTTTTATTCTCCACCTCAGTCATCCTAATCAACTTCAGATGGAAATCTGGATGAACAAACTTCCACTATGTATGTGTCTAGATTTGTAGATCTGCCAGATTAGTAGGAATCTCATGTAGTCGTGCAGCTTGACCATCCCAACCAACAAGAGAGTTCTTGGATGTGACGGACAGACGATGTCAGAATGCAGAGCCTATTCTTCAAATCCAAATAGCCTAGTCTCCCATCCAGCAGTGACTACAGTTCATTCTTAATTACGAACAAAGGTTGGAGGTGTCTTTGATTTAAAGGAGTGAGAATGCTTGATTAGAGGTGGATTCAGGTTTTGAGTTAAAAATGATTTCAGGTGTTTTTTCTGATATTATGTTAGAGGTTGGATTAATATTTATCCGGTTTGAATGATGAAATACGGTGAGAAGATTATAATACGGCAGATAACTGATGATGATGATGAAATTGAATTATGATGACGAAGGTGGTGGGATACATAAGGATTATGTTATCCATTTCCTATGTACATTATGTCACTTTCTGATCTGATCTCGGGGATTGAAGGATAATCCCTCTTTAATATTACATTCCCTTTTAATATTCCAATCCCTCCCTTCAATCAAATTCAACTTAGCCCTTCTTCCAGACAAAGAGGAAAAGTTTTGAAGCCTTATAACGAATGTGTAGTTACTTGGCCATAGACTATAGTTATAATGTACATATATTTATCCTTAATAGTAGTTGAGGGAAGTATAAAGGCTTGCTGGTGTTTTGTTATTGTAAATAGGTTTCCTAGCTCATTCCTCTTTAAACTCCGTACAGAATGAGGGAGATTCTAAAGTAGGGAATCCGCCTATTCAGCTGAATCTGGCGGAGGTGGCAGAAGAACGCTACTAGACCCATTTACCACCCACCCACCAAGTTCAGGAAATAGTGGAAGTTTAAAATCCTGAGGAAGTTTTTAAGAGACTCATCCGTCCAACCAATAACTGGAAAGAATTGAGCTACAGACAGATTTAAGGAATATTATTTAGGCTGGACTAGTCTGGACTAGTCTGGACTTGACTGGAGTAAAGTAGGCCCTCTAGAATGTAATAATCTTCTGAGAAAGTATTACGACAGAGTTGTCAGACTTCATTCACTCCGCAATTAACTAATTCAGAGTAGAATTCAAGGCTTTTAAATCCTCCCCCTCTCTCTACGAAGGAACTTACTTTACTTATGTACTTAAGAATTTGAAAGGTAGAGAAATGAGAGTAAATTACAAGAAGCATTGTTGTGGTGGTCAACAATTGAGAATCTGTCATTCTCACCAACACTATTATATTATGGATCCTATTATGCAGAAGTGGGTTTGTCATTGTTCCCAGATTGTTAGGTGGGACTGGTGGTGGGAGTTTGGGGGCTTGGTTGATTCTTAGTGGAACTTGTGTCCAACTTTAGGCCTCAATTCACTCTGTAGTTAAGATTAAAGAATAAGAAAGAATAAGATGATGGAGATGACGACCTGCCAACTCCCTCCTGTCCAAATGACACAACTTCTGTCTTACGACAACTTCTAACTTACAACTCATTCTGAGTCCGACCCAGATGGACACCTCAAAATCTCATCTGTCATCTTCTTTTCTTCTTGGTGGTGGTGGTGGACTTTATCCCGTCCCTGTCCAAATGACGAAGCCGAACTTGTTGATGAATGTACGAATCTCTCTCTCTTATGTATCAAACATATTTATCATCATATCGTTTAGTAGGGGCCTCAGGAAGGGTCCATTAGGGAAGCGATGTCACACTTATTCTCTAAATACTTCCAAACTAGGATACTTTCATGTACTTTCATGTACTTTCATATAATTTGAAATAATATGTGAAGTTGTAAAATGAATGCGGCTCCTCCTCCCCTTCCGTCTTTTCCAGAGAAGTCTTCGTAATGGGCTGAGGAAGTGACAGACTGGAATAATATCCTCCGTATATATATCCCAGATCATGATGATCCTTATTTCTATTTCTATTGTAGGAGAGGCATATTTCTATAATATCCCAACTATTCTGAACCATCAGATGACAAAGAAAGTTGAGAAAAGTAATTCTGAAGATGTGAAAAGACTGGCTGGAGGAAGATCCGCTACTATTTCCCACTATTAGTTAGAAGTAGTTGGAGAATTTGGAAGGGTTGGCCCCTCTGACCTCCGCCACGATCCATGGATTCCTGAAGGTAGTTCAGGTTGGGTGGTGGTGGTCAGGATGACATGGATTCATTCAATACTTTGTAAATACTTTGTGAATATATTGTGAATGTATTTGGGATGTATTTTGGACTCCATCCAGACCGCAGATTGTTGGCAAGCCGTAGGGAAGTTGTTTATTGCAACTCCAGAGTAACTCATCACCGTTTTAACGGGGAGGATGGAGATGGACGATCGTAACTTATTATTCCACACATTCCAGGCTAATCCTCTCACATTCTCAGCTTGAAATCTCCCTCAAGCAAGACCCGAAGAATATGTACAATCCGCCCTACTACATCCTCCTCCAATTCATTATCCGACGACAGATTCCAAGGATCCGAAATATCGGAATAAACCCCCACATTCCTCCACACATTTCTCCACACATTCTTCAACAGATTATTCAACAGATTCTTGTAGACGACCGTTTAGCTGGAAAAGGTCAAGGGCTCCTCATTACCTCTGGTCGGTGGAGGATTAAGCCGCAGAGGTCAAAGTCCACCACTCTTCTCCACCACAAATATTCAAGAGAATTATGGTTTCAGAAACCTTGTACTAGAAATGGTTAGAATGGTCACAAGTCAAAACTCTCACATTTCAATTCAGAGTTGAGAAATCCGACCTTTTTTTATTCTCAACTTCTGAATGAGGAATAAATTATGAGGATTTTCCAACTACAATTACATATGCACTACTAATACTGGACATTACTTGTTTTTACTTGACATTACTGTACTGGAGAGTACATAATGACAAGACATCGGACTGGAATTAAAGGAAGGGCCTATAGACGACTAAACTATGAAAGGAAGACGACTTACAATTAGTTGGGATGAATGTTGAATTGGAGAAGTTGGTGCGGTGGCTGTAGGATTTAAAGTCTACACTGAAGAGACTTGTGATATTATATCCACTATCCCCATAATCACTATATGATTATATATAAATATAATATATAAAGAACTATTATTCTGTATCTCTCTCACCTCTCCAATATTATGTCCTTATTATAATTCTAATAATAATAATTCCCACTTTCTTGAGTAATAACAATTAATTGGAAATCAGAGGTTTATTGAAGAGACGAAGAGATTATAACCCTTATCCAAATATATAAAACACACTTATCCTTCTTATCATTATCCTTAGTCTCTTATTTCCCGACTCTTAATTCCGACTAATATGGATATATGTAGAGGGCCATATACAGTATAGAGTCCTTGGATCGGAAAAACGGGATTCCAAAATCCATTCCTTATAATAAATAGGTAGAATATTCTAAGAATATAAATTGTTAGGAAAATGTTGGAGGTGCGGTTAAATGAAGAATAAAGATGAAGAGGTCTTGCACCACACTTTCTCAGAAACCAGCTTCAGTAACACATATTCAATTCAATATCCAATACATTAATATAAATTATTTATACAATTATTTATTATTTCTATTCCCTATTTATATTCTTAACTGCCGGAATTAGAAGACTAAAGAGTTAAATTCCCTATCCGATCTTGGAAATATTTGGACTGGTTTCCTCTTATGCTTGAACGTATGCAGTTCTAATCCAATAATTCTAGAGTCTGGTGGACTTTTATTTATTATCTTTCTCTCTCTCTCTGTACAGGAAAAAGAAGGGGTTTAACCCTTAGGAGAGAAACGGTGAGAGAAGTTTAAATTGGAATTAGGAAGGATACCTCCACCCACTCCGTATATGTACAGATCTGTATTCTGTACTTTGTATACTATATCAACAATGTAGTATGTACAAGTTATGTTGAGGGGAATGAATGTTGGTGGAAGTACGGACTGGTTGCTGGACGAACTTTTCCAAAAATAATTTATTCAACTGACTGCGAGGTCCAAACTGCGAGACGAGGCTGGCCCTACTGCCTCATATTCATACTCTCCACATTACGTACATACATACATCTATACTACATGGACTATAGGAGGAAAGGGGAATTAGCCCAACAATCATCCATCCACTTTTAAATAAATCCTATTTGTAATGTATATGTATATGTGATATATTCCATGAAATATTCCAGTCTAATAATTTGTGAGGAAATAAACTGTAAAGTTGGTTAAATGGAAGTCTTACCTTCTTAAGAATAAAGTATCTAAGTTCGGAAATGTACAACTTATCCAATTCCTCACTTTTCCACACTTTTCCAAGTCAGTTGAAGGAAGAAGTTAAGTTCTGGACTTTGTAAGGAAAGAAGACTTTACTTCACTTCACTCTTTACACTTTTTAAACATTCTTTTCTTCATGGAAATCCCTTTAATTTATGGATTAGTACTAACTTACTTTAATTTAGTAAGTAAGGTTTTCATTGACTAGTCTTAACATGGGAGGGATAGGAGACTTGTAACATTGATGAGATGAGGAGTATATGTAGAGTTTAAGGTTAAATATTCCTCCCGTATCTAAATACACTTTATCTATTCAGATATATATTCAGATATATATTCAGTATTGGATTTGAATAGGATTTAATGTATAATTCTTCCTCAACCTCTTGGATTGTTGTGGCGGATGAGAGCTGAGGCGAACTGAGTCTCCCAAGTCGATTCCACTCCAATATAAATATACAAATACGTACATTTCCATATTATGTACAGATAATATTCTCATACGAGATATTCTATTCACTCACTTCCAATGTCCACCCACACAACCTCCCTCTCCGTCCGTCCGTATAACAAGTAAGAAATAAGTAAGAAGAGATGGACCAGAGGCTATACTTCTTCCTTGTAGTTGCAACTAGTTACAAGTACAAGAGACACTCTGGACGTCTCTCTCTCTAATTCTCTTCAGTCTCTCACATATTCATCTAATATAATAATAATATAATATAATATAATATGTAGTATATACTCCAATGTCCGACGAAGGTGGAATTGGGGCTGGAAAAGTCTCCTTCAAGGCACTCTATCTTCTATGTATTCTTCTCGTATTCTTAGTCTTGTGACAGACTTCGACATGATGAACCTTCAGTACTTCTTCTTGAGACTGAACTCCCTTAAGCCCTTAAATGAATGGTGGTGGATGTAGTTAGTACGTATGGGCCACTTACTACATAATGAATACAACGTGAGTAAGGAAATGTCAAAGTTGAAGAAGTGTTGAGGTGGCAGGGGATAATATAACTAATAATATTATTGACTGACTGATGGATGTTCGGTAGAAAGACGAAGGCGTGTGGGATTCCCTTTCCGACCCAGTCTTAGCCAGTAGTCTACATACATACAAATCCAACCACTCATCTCCTCCCGGATTCGGAGGACTCGGCCCGAACCCTCATCTCCATTCTCCACCATCTTATGTACCTTATATACAATCTGTATATGCATATGTATGTATATGGAGTATGTCTGGAGTACAGGGAATAGTATTATGTAATGTATGTAGTAGTATATGTAGAAGAGGACAGGGTCGTAGCCCCTCCACCTTTCCATGGAGGAGGAGAGAGAGGTTAAGAGTAGAAGGGAGGAATTCAAGTCCATACCTATTCTTACGTTATTCTTCAAATATTATGGATCTGTAGGGACTTTGTCTAACTGACAATAGTATATCTTCTTATTGTAGTAGACTGGGAAGTAAAGATTAGGAAATTAGGAATTGAGGTGATCTGTACAATAAGTCATCCTTCCCCACTTACGGCTCCAAGGGAAGGCGGTGGTGGACCAACCAAGGAAGGAAGGGATCATTTATACTCATCCACTCTGTCTACATAGACCGACCCTTATTACATCATTCCTCGTCTTATTAGTTCACCGAACTGCCCTCAATCCTAGAGTCCCTTTAAACTCCTGGACTTGGAAATACAAGGCTGACCTTTGAACTGATTCCCTACAGAATTGGGCTACAGATGACCCACACCACCTCCTCTTTTACTCCATTTAGTTAATTTAGTTGAAGGCGGATTTCCTGAATTCCTTCGGAACCGGCTGGATTTGGAAGACAATTTACGCTTTATTTACAAGGTTTCATCCCAGGCCGAAACATGAGGTTTACATTCACTCTTCCTTTTAATCTGTTGAAAGGAGATAAATTAAATAACAGTTTTAAAACTTTCTTTAATTCTTAATAATAATAATTAGTTTAATTGGAGGACTTCTTTCCTTCTCCTTAGATTCATAATAATTCCAGAGGTCGGAATGGTCCTGATCATGAATTGAGGGATGGACAGGTGGAGGAGACTCCATCCGAATTTACTTCTAGTATGAAATCCCAACAGAGTTTCGACCTTTGGACCTGTTCTTGTGGACGGACATTAACTTGAGCCCTTTCACCTCATGGTAGGTCACACTCTATTATGGTATGGTATTATAAAATTGAGATTTTATAATTCACCTTTCATTCATTCAATCTCTTATTTACATATTAATATACAAATCCTAAGCTTAAAAACAAGTTGGAGGTGGACTGTACCCATTAGGTTGTTATTTAATACCGGGAATAGTTTACGGGTTATTCCGGTCAGGTGGTACAAGGCATAAGTCTAAGAATTAGTGCAGACATTTGAAGAATTAGAAAAATAATTATTCAACATAAGTAGTAATGTATAAGACACGCCACTTGTATCAAGAGAAAATATCGTTATGGATGTACGCGACGACGATGGTTTTTAGTGAGATAAAGATAACTGCAAAAGTAGATATGCTGAGGCTGGTAATTCGAATCCTGAGTAAATCCGAAGTCTTACTTCAATGATGATAAACCGGCTCTTATGATTTCATCAGTAAGGAGAAGGTTGGTTGGTGGCAACCATCCATGGTGGTCCATGAAATAGCTTCTAGACATTCTTTCCGAGTACCTTGTTGCATCGATCATTTGTCTCTTAGCGACATAAAGATCGAAAATCCCGGACTGTGTGGGAAGCAAAGTATCACCGTTATCTAAGTCGATACCGACGTAGGTGTCTCCTTGTGGCTGCATTGCCTTGAGAAGGATTTCCTGAGCGTCATGACCTGCATTTGTCACCAACGTTTTTGGGATAACCTGTATCGCTTGTGCAAACACATTCACTCCCAGCACGGCTCGGGTTGAAATCTAAATAGCAGTTTACATTACTGTTGAACTTTTTGAAGTTTTATTTATTTACTTCATGCGGATTTCCACTATTCATGTTTAATTACCTTCAGGCCGTTAAGCCTCTTTGCTACTGCTATTTCGAAGGCACCCGCACCAGGAATGACAGCCGTCTTGAATGGTGTTAAACAAAGATCGAATTCCATCTCGAACGGCATCCTATTGACATTAGATTTTTTTCCAGTAAAAGCAACATCATTTAAAAAAGGAGTACAACTAAAACCGGTGCTTACCATCTCATGAAGCAAAATGTTTCCATCCTTCGTCAACTTGATATCACCGGATCCGGAGACCAACCTAGAACAGAGAATGTGAATGTCAGAGTTGAGGCTTAGCAGTAAGTCTATCATTACACATTACACAGACTCAACGCTGTTAATAAATCCAAAGCGTCGAGTCCCATCGACTAAAAGAGATGTGACTGTTTTAAGACAAGCCTTGTCAATAGTTCATAGTAATGTGCAGTATAGATTAGGTACTTACATTTTCATGGTGCCTTTGGGTCCCAAAGTTTGATTTCATGACTTCGGAGATACCTCGAGCAGCTGAGATGTCGATCGAAAGGGCCAGGGCTGCAATTGGCAGCAAGACCCCAGCGGGGCCAGGTTCAGGTCCCTCTTCGGACTTGTTCTTCTCTTGACCTCCTCCAGCTTCGTCTGGGCCTTCTTCATCATCATCTTCTTCACCCCCCTCGCTCCCGGACCCATCCTGAAACTCATCCAGATCCGGGCAACGGATCTCTGAGATGAGTTCGGCGTCGAGGTGTAGTCGAGCGCTGAAGATTTGACCCGGTACGTCGTGACCTTCTTCCTCCTCGCAGAGTTCTTCCTTACATATGAGAGAGGCCCCCTTCTTCAAGGCCAAGACTCTTGCCTCCGATCTCTCTGACTCATTAAGTAGAGTACTAGCGTTAGTGAATTCGGTCCTCTTATTTGCTATTTGTAACTTGAGACCGGGCTGCTTTACACACTTTTGCGTTTCACCATAAATCTTAAAGTATAGGAAACAATTAGTATTTTTATAAATATTTATGATTTAAACTAAACAGATTACATATGAAAAAGTTACCTGAACTATAGCTTCCAACCGCCTAGCTTCATCTCCATTACTCTTTCTGTTACCATCTCCAAACTCCCATGTCTTGACTAAAAAAGGTCTCTTCCGTCCAAAACGGCTCTGAATATAGTAGACCGGTACCTATATAATTGGTCGAAATGGTAGCTGTGTGGCCCATCCCTATTACTAATCCCTATATAATATTCCATTTTCTTATCAGCTATATTCTTATTCTTCCTAATCCATGCTAGAATGTATTTCCCTGGATTTATCTGCGGGACGTTGCTTATATCGGCGGGGTCGAAAAACAGCACTAAGTACACCCACTTCTTTGCGATGTGTCCGTTCAAGTTGTTTACATATAGTTGAAAGTGCCTTTCTTCATCGGCTATAAAGGCAGCATGTTCTTCTATCTCCTGACTACACTTTCTTGCCTATTTTGATATCTTCTTCTGAGGATCTGGTACGGTTACTTTTGGCTTATCTTTCCTGAGACTAAGTTTGAGGACTTTTGGGAAACTGTAGACGGCGGTACGTTGACAGTAAATAATATGGATGGACTTGAGAGTTAAAAATACTTACAAGGGCCCAGATAGGTGAATTCTTTTGATGTGCTTGTAGAGGGCATTTCTGTAAACGTACTTCCGTGTACATTTAGGATATGGGCACACCTTCCTCGGAGCTAACTTATCCTTCTCCCTTATCCTTTTACTTCTCTTTTTGCTATAAATTTACAAGTACAACATTAACATTTAATAAATCAGTAAAATTATGATATGAAGGAGAAACTTACGAATAGTCCTTCTCTCGCTCATGGTTGTCCAAGTACCACTCTTTAATGAAACAAAAGTAAACAAAATAATCTCATATTATTCATCAAAACCGATGAGACATAAGTACAAATAATCTTTAATTGAAACTCACTGTCGAATACTACGGGCCACTTTATCCCTTTTGGTATCTTCGTAAAGTTTTCTGAAAAACAAGATGTGAAATGAGTCTTTTAGATCGTTAAAAAATTATCATGAAATATAAAATAACAACTTACAGTCGTGCTTTTTCTTTCTCGGTGTCCTTCTTGGCACTGTAAATGTATACATAAAATAAAATTGGGAGGCCTATTAAAAATTCAGATATGTTTTTTATTCGATGCCTTAGCCTCTTGTGGGTTTAACCGTACCCATTCTATTTTTTCACAGCACTGTAATACTCCAAAAAAACTAATTAAATATTGACAAGGTCAGCTAATTATAATTAATTTAAAAAGTTACTTACGCGCAGGCGTCATTGACAATGCTTTTCCAAATTTATTGAAAAGTGGGCTAGGCTGAACCTTCTTAGAAGGACCTGGCTGGCAGGCCCTGAAAATTGTAAAATTAAATTTTACTAATTAACAAGTGATCATAATTTATTTCGCCAAGCTTAAAAATACAGTATGTCAATACAATTTATCAGCCCACATACAATACCTTAAATATCATAAAATCGATTCCACCACCAAAAATGCGAATTGATGTTAAAGTGTCGGCATTTAAAATTGGGAAAATACAAGCATCTTTTGATTCAAGGTTTAAATGGGTGGATTTAAATAAACGAAATTAATTTGCAGAGTTAAATCAGAATTAACGTTCATTTGTCTACTGAATGGAAAAATATGAATTTAATGACATTAACGCAAGAAATGGCGGAATTTAATTTCAATAATACCAAGAACTTAATTTCAATCACCCATGGCTTGACTAAAGTTAATTCGAAAAGTGTTTGAATTATCTGTACGAGTAGTTGATATTGGAATAGAAAGTAAGCATAAACCTCTCTACTCCACATATCTGATAGCTAGGAAAGAACAAATGCCAAAATACACAAATCCTTCATGCATTACAGTTAAATTAATAATTTGCGAATAATTAAAAAGATAACTTAATTAGAATAGCCTAATTAATATAAAAGACAATAAAAAGATAACTTACGGGGTCATAGAAGAGTAAATAGGAACCGGGTTTGTGTCTCGAAATAGTCCGTCATCGACTTTTGCATGACCTTCTACTTCCTCTCCGGAGAAGGCGGGGTGACAAAATCTTCGTCGTTATCCGAAGAAGAAGATGACATTTCAAAAATTTAAAAAAAACTGCGAGAAAATGAAAAAAAGGAGAAAACGCGACTTATCTGGCCACTGAAAAACGAAGACTGATTTTCCTGGAGAAAGAGGAAAGGGGGGAAGAAGGGTTTTCTCCTTTTCTCGCTTCTTGACTAGAAGGCGTAATATGAGGCATAAAGGGAGGAGAAGAGAATCGGTTTCGCTTCTCTCCACTTTTATTTAAACGTTTTATTTTTTTTATTATATACCCAACGTCCAGCCCTCTTCCCACATGACATGGAAATGGTTGGTATTGGTTGGTTGGTTAAGCTTTATTAATTGTCAAATTGGGCCAGTAAACTGTCCTTCCCCCAAGGACATGATTACATAAACTTTCATGGACCGGTTCGGTTCCAAAGGTTATGGTCCATCCGAACTCTGACATTTTCAACCCAACCTCACCTCAAACATGTCTTCATGATATAATGAAAACATATCTTTATGAAATCCTACGTTGGGGCCAAGGGGAGACAACATTCTCAAACATTTGACATTTTAATTTACGAAATTTCTCAATTTAACTGCCTAAAGGCGAATGGGTTTAATGCTGGATTTAATTGTGGTTATCTGTAATATTTGTCTCTTTGAAGCCATGTAAACGTGGTTTAAAATGTATACACTGAACATATGTATTTAAATAATGTATATAATTAATAATACAATGAAGTGGGTAAAATGCTGCAGGGCTGCCTGGGGAATGGATAGAAATGCAACTCCCATCCCTGGCTCATCAACGCCTCGAAAATGGAGATCCGGAGTTGGGAAGGCAGAAGTTGGGGGGCCGGAGGGACTCCCAGCCTCAAGTTCATCAAAGGACGCCTCGTCCTCGGAGGGAGAACCGGCCCCCCACCACCACCAACACCACCTTCCCAGTCACAAGCCTCCCCTCAACTCTGACAAGAGTTCCGAGAGGGTCAAGGCCGGCCACCCCAGTCCAAAGAAGAGGTTGGGGGGTCAAAGGGCGTTTGAGAGGGTCCATGACGACTACGACCCCTCCACCACCACCACCTCCTCCTCCTCCTCTGAGTCCGACGAGACTCTCCACCTCGTCAGTCGTCGGCGGAGGGTACGGGCGGCCTCAATCATTCACTCTTCCCCTCCTGAAGTCGTCCCCATGACAATCGACACCTGCGAAGACCTTTGGACTCGACTTCATGACATTCGGGTCAATGGATGTGTAAGTGTTAAAGCTTCACCCTCCTATCCAATCTGATTGTAATCTTTTGATTTATAATTCCAGACGTTGGAGTATGTTGGGCGAGGGAAGAGTATTTACGACAACGGACTGGCCCAATCCTCCAGCCCCTTGACTCCCCTCAATCATTACTTTGAGATCACGATTCTAAATCCGGGTGAAAGTTGCTACATCGCCATTGGCCTAGCTCGAAAGGTGAGTTTGAAGTTGAGTTGGAAAGGGTTGGAATTCACTTCTTAAGGGTTGTGGTGGTTGTACAGGACTATCCGGTTCATAAGCATCCGGGATGGAATCGGGGCTCCATCGCCTACCATGCCGACGATGGTAAAATATTCATCGGGAGTGGAGTGGGGACCCCCTTCGGCCCTCGGTGTCACCTGAATGACATCCTTGGCTGTGGAATCGTCTTCCCCAATAAAGCCAATCCTCCGTAATGGAATTCTCTTGTCTTCTTCAGAGTTCTTCCCCAGAGATTGTAAAATATATTAAATATATAATAAATATTGTGTGAATGTGCAGGAAGGAGTGGCCGTGGGAAATGGACGGAGGGCTTCTTGCAAGAGGACAATTACGGCCCCCTCGACCACGTCCGCCCAAACCTCCGGCCGGGAATGATGGAAACCCTGCCCAAATGGAAAACCTATTGGAGCCGAGTAGTGAAAGTGAGGATGACATTTGGTGGAACAATAAAAATCAAGTTTACGAAGAGAAAGTCAAGGCAAGTATTTCCAGAGGAAAAAGTTCCTTTACTAGTCGGAATCCTCCTCACAATTCAAGCATCTTCAATAGTTAAATCCCGAATTATTCTGTTAATCCTACCTAATAGACTATAAGCGCTGTAGTATAATGAATATATTCATAATTGTGGTAATGTAATTGAGACTGACTGTGTTGCAGGTATTTTTCATGCGGAATAGTAAGTTGTTAGGAATCAAGGAGATTCGAATCCCGAAAGGAGGCTTCTACCCAACCTTGGGCATGATGAGTCTCAATGAGAAGGTGATGATGGACATGAGCCCCTTGTCCGGCTGACCCTACCTGACCATATGATTATAATCATAATCTCCATTAATCTGGATAAGAAGAAGAAGAAGAAGTCCACCACCACCGGGCAACAATAATTTACTGTGATTTAAGCGTGATAATAGTCTAAGGAAATCCTTTACGTATACGAAGCCCCTTCCAATCCTCCAATTCCATCAGAATTCCCTCTTGGATTCATTCAGGGCTCAGATCAGAAGGATTATTATAATTATTAGGATAGTTAGGATTATTTTGAATGATTGTTACTCTGAAGGATGATCTGTGGAGAGTGAGAGGGAATTCCTGCCCTCACTTGAATGGAACACTCGGACTCGTATTTGAGATCACTCTAATAATGACCTTGTAATAGTTACCTAATTACTTTTAAATCCCTTCTTTGTACTCTTGTAAATCTACTGGAATAATGTGGGACGGGGATGCGAAAGTTCAATAAAGTCTCCAAACCAGTTTAGAATCAGATCAGCTTTATTTAATGGGAAAGCTGTAGTAATCCGTACTCCTTCATGTCCTCAACAAAGATCACTTCATGTCCAAGGACCTAATTTATCCTCCTCATCAGGATTGACTACAAAGTCCAGCCAGACACGGATGTTTTAGGTCAATTACTCCGAAAGAAAGTGTAGATTTCATAATATTCATAACATCCATTGAATTACGCGTCCTTGTCCACTAATAAACAGGTACATTTGAACTTTGAATGATTCTTCTGTTCCATAACCTCCTTATATTAGAAACGGACAAATAGTAACTGACCCCTATAATAATATACTTTCCCTCTAAGAATAAGGCTCTTGATATTCCATGTTCTGCATCTCCGAAACGCTGAACGTCCTTTGAGCTTTAAACGTCTAGATTAAAAAATAAGCGGATTCATAAAACCGAATTTTTACCCCATTTGGAATGGGTGTTACAACTTGTGAAAGTTAAGAAGGCCACAGATCCGTCTTCCAAATCCTGGAATTCAACTGCTGCTTTGAGTCCAGTCCGACAATTGTAATGGTGGAAATGGAGATGGTAATGGATTTAAATCTGGGGATACAAAATTCCGTAATATGTTGGCTATACGTGGCTCAAAAAATGAAGGAGGAGTTTTGAGGATGGAATCCTGACCTGATGACAGGACAAGGGATTACCTGTGAGTTCCAACTTTGACATCAGTCCTATCCAACTATATCGATACAGTTTCCGTCTGTGGCTTCCATAATTCTCGAAGACGTTCTCAGATCATCTTGAAACCACATTTTTCCAAATGATACCGAATGTTCCCAAATGCTTCCGATTTCCATTTTATGATTAATTCTTCAACAGTTTTAAGTTATGAAACTTACAATTACTTATTTCTACCCGTTTAGTATTAGAGGGAAAGTCCAATTTCTTAGGGCTAGCTGAAATAAGGTTAGGGGTATTTTCTATCAGGGGCAAACGTTCTATTACTTCTTAGGAGGAAAGTCTAATTTCTTAGAGGTGGAGTGGGTCTCCTAATAGGCATCAGTCCTACTACAAATCCTCAAAATCTACTTTCATTCATTTCTTTCTCTTAATCTTGATAAGAGAGATTCATATTCATCCTCAATATCTTCATATTCATCCTTTCTTATAAATATGGAATTTAACGTTTAATCCAATTATTCTAACTCAGGTATTTGTACTTTTATCAATTATTATTAAGCAGACGTTAAAAAGGGTAGTTGGAAGTTTGGAAGCATCACAAAAGTACATGCAGTACAACACATGCTGATGTAGCTGTAGTAGGGACCATTCTAATCTCTAAATAATTAAGTTCCTTTCATTTTTATTTTGTTAAGTTTTATATTTTTCATTAACGTTTCCAGAAATTTTTTTAAAAGTTTTTTAATTTACGAAAGTTATTTTTTGGAGTTTCAAAACTTTGTCAAGAATTTAATGATTTCGGACGGAAGTCCTTGGGGTTGGTGTTCATGAGCGTCCCGGATTTATCTTTTGTGAGTTAGGTGAGGAATTGATTCTGAATTAAAAAAAGTTCTTAAACTACCCTCATCTACAAGGTTCGTTGGTTGGTTGAGGTTTATTAAGTCAAACTGGGCCAGCGAACTGTTCTACCCCCAATGACATTAAGATCAAGATGTTAGATAAGAAACAAATCTAATAAATAATATTATAAATAATATTATATAATCATGATCTAAAGAGTGTAACTATGAACTCTCGGAATATCCCGGCCCCATATTTCCCAGCCCAGACTCTTAACTCAACCGGAAGTCCGTATTCGAAAGTCCTTGAATGTGCCTGTAATATTATGAGGAGGGGCAGTCTGTGCACATTCTGTCCTTTTCCTAATTAACTTCAAATGTTTAATGTAACCATGTTTAACGTTCCAGTCCAGAAGGAATCCTCTTCAAGAGTCAAGAAGGGACAGATTGCACTTGTCATTCATTATTATTATCTTTCTTATGAAAAAGGACGATTCAACTCTTATCATAATTGTTAAGGATATTTCCCTCTCTTCTATTTTCAACTTCTGTGAAAATTCGGATTTTGTCTAAAATGGCAGCCTTTTAAATGTTTGGTCATCATAACCTAACTTGAGGATGAAAAGTTATTTTTGTTTGTAACCCAGTTGGACCGACACTAACGATGAGACGGCCATCACTTCCATTTCCGTCTACTTTTCTTTAAAGCTGAATATGGGATTATATTATTATTATTATATCTTCAGGCCCTTTCACCACAGCAGTCCTTCCCATGTCGTACACTCTACAAACTTCCGGTATTGAATTAGTCATTATAAAATTGTAGAAGTATGCATATTGTGCTGATGACTGCTGCTGCCTGTGACGCGTAATAAATGAATAAATAAATGTAAAGGGGAAACACAACTCTCTACTTCTTCTTGACGATGGAATAAATATAATTTATTCCGAATCTCTCACATAATCTTCTAATCACATCATCTTCTCAGATCTCACTCACTTTAACGACTACAAATAAAACATCCCACGTCTGTATTCCATTTAAAAATAAAAGTTCTAGTCATTGAGAATCCCTGCTCTAGCAGACAGTAGGACTTTGTCCATAAACATATTTCTATGAAACTACCATCAATTCTACTCATTAAATAATGTGTATCACACTAGAAGCTTCAAGGAACATAAGATGATATACACCAGACTCCCGTTACACATTCAGCTACTCCATCACCACAGCCAGAACTATTTTCTAATTATTTTCCACAATAATATTTACCATGTAACTACATGAACAATGTAATGAACTCACAAGCAGTATAAGAATCTAACAAAAAAACCTCAAAAGTACATCCCGCATTCCCAAAAGGCAGTACCGTTGACTAAAAACACACAAGGCTTCTCGGTCTTGAGTCTTCAGACCGAGATAGCTTGAACGTACGTGTACCTAATTTATAATATCATTAAGTTCTTTAGAACATTTTGTCGAAACGTGACAAATTATGTTTCAAACAACCATAACGTTAGACTCTGACCTCATGGATTAATACGACAGTATTTGGTAGTAAGCTAACAATAGTCTGTTAATGTCTCATACTTATATGACTAATGACTAAATAAACAGAATAACAAAAATGAAAAAAAAATCCCTTTATATCTTTCCATAGTTTTAATTAATGCTGAGACTGGTGGAGATAATTCTCCAGGAAAGTGAATCACTTATAACTTATGAAACTATCTGTAGGTAGGTAGAGGTAATATCGATGAGGTTACATAGACAGTGAAGAATCTTAGCTTCCTATTTGAAATACAGCGGAGAGGGCTTGGATCTTTGGGTGACAACTTTTAAGCTGACGGCTGTTTTGGCTGGTAAATGTTGACGGTTTTAGGAAGGGGTTGACTGCTTTTTCAATGCATTAAATAACCTTCTAGACTGAATCCGGACATCTTCATCTGGATGGCAGTTCATTAAACTTTTGGCTTTATCTTTCATTTTGTCTAGCACGTTGACTCCGAAAATTGCTGCGTACCTGCACCACACATTTTAATTCATTTTAGAGAAATCTTGACATAACAAAGAGTTTAAAGTAGGTAGGGTTTGTTTGTAATGGAAGTTACATTGTGTCAGGGGAAGCTGCCTTCTCCTCAGGAGGGAGATCAAAGGTCGGGTCAAGTGAATGAGTGGTGGCTGTGCTTGTCAGATTAGCTAGCATCGTCACGACTCTCAAAAGCACATCCATTTCCTCGGAGGTGTCCAGCAGGTACAACAGCCGTTTAGGAGCCTATAAATGACACACAAAAATGGTTTGGAATTAAATAACTTTTTAGAGAAAATGCCGAGGAATTAAAATGTAATTTGAGCATAACTAACCTGAGCTGCAAGGAGACTAGGAACCATATCCTCATTCGTGGACAGATTGACCAGCAGTTTTAATGACTGAAGTTTAGTGGGCAGGGACATTTGGTCGAGAAGAGAATAGAGAGTGTGAAGGGCTGGTGAAAACTCCCCATGCCAATCCGGTAGCACTGCCACATTTGCCAGCGTAGTCAATACGGCCTCAACCAGCTCCTCTCCATGCTTACCAGAATCCCCAACGTAGGACAGGAGGACTGGAATCGTATTCTGAAACACAGTAGAACACCAGTTAGAATTAGACAACGACTCTCTTGTCAACAGAACAGCAACACAAACATCAGAAATACCTTCATTTCCCGTTGATTTTGCTCATTAAGTGCCATATTGCCAAGGGCTCGTATGGCTGCCAACCTTATTTCACTCTTGGGATGACTTAGTAAACTCTGAAGACGAAGTAGACAACCCGCCTCCCGCAGATTGTTCTGATTCAGCTGAAGGGTAGCCAAATTAGCAAGCGTTATCAGGGCTCGTTCCAACACCCCTTCGTCCGACGTGTACAGCAATGCCACCAGTGTCTTTGCTTCGTAAGAGTCCATCGTTCTGTAAACGAACCCAATTAATTTATTCGGATTAGCAAACACTTCCAGTTACGTAATTATAATTCACAAGTGTATTTCATTATACATACAGAAGTAGGCTGGATTAGTTCTATTAAATAGTGTCATACAGATTTGTGTAACTAGATAACAACTATGACTTTGATAGTCATAAAATGACTCGCTGTTAAGGTGTTCCTATCATCTGCATTGGACACAAAACCTGATAACTAAATACTCCTTCATTTTGTACTTTCGAGGAGCTTGGGATTAAATAAAGAATACAAGAACGACTAAAACCTTTCCATGTTCCAATCATTTTGTTGAAGTATGGATTTGTTCTTATCTGTATGTAGTCTTACTTAGTTCTTTCAATAGCTGGTGTAAGGAAAAGCCTCGTATTGTCTACCCCTTCCCCCCAATACACTACATACATACAGACTCAACAACTTTGGGGAGCCAAGCCAGAGGAAGGTTATGATACGTAAATAAATGAAATAGCTGTCTGACCTGCCCTTCAAACTAAGTGACTCCAACTTCTCTTTGAGTTCTTCACTGATATCCTGAATAGCCTTGTCCGCCACACGTGTCCCATCCTCAGCGCTCAATCCAATGTCAGGGCTCTTGCGGGGGATGGACTTGCGGGACCAGCGTCGGCGAACGGGTGAGCCGGTATCTACAGGGACGAGAGAGAGGTTGTCCGAGGATCGACTAGCAATGAAGTGTCGTATGTCCACAGGGCTCAGGATCCGAGGGGAGCTCCAAGGGGAGCACTGCATATACAGAACAGTTAGCTGATTACTAAGACAAGAAGTTGGTGAAGGGTCAAGAAGTGCCCCAACCTCGTATGGGTCATGTTATGTAGTACGGCACATAATGAAGTAATATAAGTTACATAGAGTAAGGGACAGACCTGTAAGCTGCGGGATGAGTGACGACCAGCACCCCCATTCCCTTGCAGAGCCAACATGGTGTCAGCAAAGTGTCTAGCCCGGAAGTTGAGTTCCCGAATCCTTTCCTGAACTGAGAGGGGTCGAAGGACGACCTTTCCGGAGTTCGACACGTCCAGGTTCCCAAGGAGGGCATCCGTCTGTGTCGTCTGAGAGAGTCGACGGAAGTAGAGTCGGGCCTCCCCTTCTGGATAGCTGACTGGAGTTCAGAGTTCAAACAAGTTCAAAGACATTGTTATTAACATTGTTATAGGAGAGGAGTTATTGATAATGAATTGACTATTGATTGAGAACTTACGGTCCCCCTCCCTCCGTCTCCGATGGAATGCAGTCCTGACGACGGAGTAGCCCACGTACGCGAATCCGGCGAAGATGGCGGAGCAGAGGGCCACCTTATTCACCGTCCGGTCACTCGTCGAGGAGCTGGAATATCCGGAGGCCATCCTGTGTCCTCTGGACGACTGATTGAGTCCCTACCACCCCCACGCACCAGTCCGTCCCACCCACCACCTGTATTCCTCCACAGACTAGAAAGTGGAGCTCCAATCCCCTCCAAACAATACAGTTAATGACAATATCCTTCACACTCCAGACCGATTTAGTCCAGAAGAGTCAGCTGTTGACAGGAGTAGGACATTATTGGTCCTCCTATTCCTATTTCCGACTACCTACCTACACGACGAGTACTATGACTAACCTGGACGATGGGGTTGGACTAATTCTTCTCCACATTCACCATAAAATAGGTTTTAGTTATAGTTAGTTCTTTTACGGAATATATTCAATATTATTTAAAAATGATTAGTGAAGGGAATTCCTGAGACTCAGTCCGCGAGGCAGAAGAAGAAGAAGAAGAGTCAAGAAAGTCGGAACTCCCAGCAGCAGTCCATCCATACACTAATTGTAATAATAATGTACATAGTAATGTACATAGTAATGTACGTACATAGTAGTAGTATGTATATGTACATCGTAGAGAAAAGAGGACCGAGTCGGAGCAGAGGGGGCTCTCTCCCATCCCCATCCAATTCGAGGAGGCAAGTTGAGACAAGCCTTGCAGTCTGTTTGTATCAGCTTCCCCCCCGGCCCCCACACTACTCGACCCTCATCCTCGATTGATAAGCCTGGATGAGGAGACGCCAGCCCTGAGCCCATACTACTAGTTCCGACGACCTGCCTAGCTGGATTAGGGACAGTCAGGTAAGTACCTACAAGACAGAGGCTTATGTCTTCACAAGTCTTAAGACAAGGCGGATTATATACACACGTAGACGTAAGGGATTTCAAAACCAGAATCCGCAGTTGAAGTTCAATAGATAATAGAGTTATTACTAATTACTAATTGAATATAGTCAATGGAGTTAAACCCGACTCCTTAAACCCGCCCCTATATCAATGGCAGGGCTAATGTACACAGGTAATCTGCAAGGCTGATCTCTTAAATAATTCAAATCTGCATGGGCTATACTATTACATTCCGACCACGCTCACAGTTCTGCCATACTACGTTCACCGAGTCCCTCCAGTCTGCCCCCTCCGCATTTGACCTCAGTCCGTGTTTGCATATAAAAGGCAAAGAAACTTCAACTTTTCTAACCTCTGATACTATTCTAGTGTCTGACTCAAAAAAATTGTTAAACTCCCTGCGTCATCTCTCAATACGAATGACTTATATGACTGAGTGGACATTAATCCGAAATGAAGCAAGTGGAATAGACAGAGGTGGTAGACATATTTGAGAGGAAGGACAGATAAGTCCTCTAATACTTTTATTCATAGCTAACAGCTAACAAGTCAGATAAATTATGCCGGATGGACCAGGGTGCACTTCCTATTGTCCAGCCTCCAAGATCTGGATCCTTCAAGTAGTCCTTACAGCATTCTGCTTGTACCACAATACATACGAAAATTACCCTCATGAACATTCATACTAATTACTGTCCCACATTCAATTCAAATACGCTTCCATTTTACATACATATTTCGGCCAAGTGCATTGAGGAGATTAATGTTCTGAACTCTCCGTGTCCACAGTCTCCCGTGTTTTATTCTTACTTCTTCCGAATGGCTTTCAGTATCCATTCTACTCCGTCCTAAATAAATGATTAAACAAAGCGATTACACAGTTATTACAAATTAATTTAGGTATTCATATGAATGTAGATTACCCGAACACCTTCACCAGTGGCAGCAGAGCAGCCCTGAATTTGCCAAGCCCGGTCTCTTATGGTATGGAGATTAAGAGAACGCGCAATGTCTGCTGTCGAAGCCGCGTCCGCCAGGTCCTGTTTATTGCCAAAGACGATCAATGGGACCCCTGCCATCTTCTCCTCCTCCAGTAGGTCAAACAAAATCTCCCCACTTTCAACCAGCCGCTTCCGATCTGCGGAGTCTATCACGTATATCTGATACAACCGCCGACATTCCAAAAACACATTAAATTCACTCAGGATTCAATGTATCAAATATTGTACCGATACCAATCCTTCAACTTGTTTGTGTTGTAAACATACCAGCGCATCTGCATTCTCTAGATAGTTCGTCCAGTAAGGCCGAATGTTCCGTTGACCCCCGACATCCCAGACGTTGAGCCGAAATCCAGAGTCAGTTTGAACGGTTTTGACATTGAATCCTCTTGTCGGACTTGTCTTCATGTGTTCGTCTGTCTCATTGGCCAGCATCTTCAGTAGCGTCGTCTTCCCAGCGTTGTCCAAACCTAAGAGTAAGATTCTGTACTGGGCAACCCCACTGTTGGCTGACGTATGAACAGCCAGTTTTCTTAGCAATGACAGCAACCCCTGTAAGCCCAGAGACAAGGATGTACAATTAGTAAACTACTCGGTCCTTTTCGAATTCCTGACAGTTGTCGAATTTAAAAACAACATATTTTTACCATTTTGAGTGAGTATTGAGAAATGAGATGATGGGAGTCCTGTGCCTTCTTCGTCCAGAATGGATGATGTCCATCACTCCACGGGCTTAGGTTAGCCAACCTTTGTTTACATTTTCCGGACTCGTCTCCACGGATACGAGGATGGATAGCTGTATTTCCTAACACCCGACTCTGCCTTTCTCCGCAACGACTCATGCATTTCTTAGATGACTTCAGTTGAGGCTGGGGCTTGGGTTAAGCCCATAAAGTAGAACTGATTGGACTGAAGTTCCCGAACTATGGATTGGATTCTTCGATGATGGATGGAACTGGGAAATAAATGACCAATAACTTCTGGCACAAATCCATTCCCTAAAAATGCTCCCTTTTAACTGCGATTCTAAGGCGATTTTAATTGCGAATTAAATTTTTACTTCATTTCATACATAAATTACAGGAGAAAAACCATCTTTTGGTCTTCTGTTTCGTCCGCATCATATTGGTTCAATGATCAGCGCATACCAGCAACTCCATACTATCCTTAGAAATACAAGCATAAGCCAGGCCCTAAATAATAGAATATTTTCAGATCAGCAAACTGAACCAATATCAAAGTTTGCTAAATGATCTATAGTTTGATACAAAACTTTAAATTAAAATGTACCTATTATGTCCGAGACCCAATATGAAATGTAGAACTTTGCATATTTCCTACCTAATTCTCTCTCATTCATTCAACATAGGTACATACCAATGTTTTCATGAAAAAGTTATGTTTTTGCACTTCTCAAGAATAACATTTTGAAACAACTAACTAATAAAGGTAACAACACAATTATTGTGAGAGGAATGACTTTGATACCAGACCGAAGGACTTGGATCAGTTGAAATGTATTCACAAATCCCAGCTACCTTCACAACTGCCGACAGTTTTGTTCATCATCGATCAGTTGAATCAGGTATTCCATGGCTTGGTGTTAACGAACTCATCTATGAAATTCAGAATTCAAGAGTTGAGTTAGGGCAGAAGGGAACGGTTAGGTTGTAAGCTTCATTTCATACGTATACTATAGGGGGTGAGAAGAGACTACCCGGATGACAGCACCCACTCTCCGAGGATTCGGTCAGGAAATGTGACTAGTTCCGAATAGCAGGATCAATCGATCAGCTGCTTCCTGAATCTTGGGTCAATGCAAGGACGAAAGACTCCCCTCAGTCTCTTCTTCAAATTCGTCACTCCTTCTTTCTAAATCAAAGTACAAAGCCAGTACGGAGTTACATCAACAATTCAAAGACGAAGAACTCTTGAATACATCCTCCAGTATATTACTGAGCTACCAACAACACAACTATCCAGCAGAACGGCAAGATCCAAGAGTATTGACACCTGAAAAAACGATATCATGAAAATCTTATTAAACCTTGTGCACCATCATATTAAAGCCAGTCGATCGCAACAACAACGCGAGTTCAATAACAACAAGTAAAGTACATACAACCAATCCGTATACTAACAGCAACAACTTACTGTAGTGCTGTAAAAACACAAGTGAGTTACCAGACCCTGAGCAACGTTAAGAACGAAATTGGAAAGGAATAATTCTAGTACGGTAAGTCTGCCTATCCATTACACCTCATTGTTAATATTAGGCCTACGATTCGAAAGAAGAATGCGTTAAGGACGAATGATGCATTATTAAAATAATTAGCAAAGGAATGAAGGCCAATGGAGCCAAGTTCAGTTATTAGTTTTGCTTCAATCAGTTTGAGTTTAATTCTTATAAAAATCGTAGACTAAAAATATACATCCACACGTCTGTCAGACGGAATCATTTTGAAGTACATAGTAATAAGGGCACAAAGGCATTTAGGCTCATTTCCATTACACAGAATTTTCTTTTAAATAATACGAGTAAAAAACTAGGTAAGTATAATGAGACGAGAGACAACTATACAAACACGATTAAAATGAATCATCACATTTAAATTTGGAATAACATTGGAGGACCTGATATCTGATACGAATGTTTGAGCGGTGTTGATCCTGAAGGGACGTTGTTGAAAGATTATTGACCTTGAGGATGGAATGAAGTTAGAGTGGGTTGGAGGATTACTTAGAGCTCTTCATAGGAGATGAGACCAACTTCGGTCGTGGTTGATTCTTCGGGTTCCCAATAATAACGTCCAGCTATTATCACACACACAGTCACTGTTAGAGAACTACATTCATTTGAGGATGCTCATGAGGAACTATCCTTCTGAGCAACCCCCACACTTACATTAGATACTTCGAAGCTAAAAGCCAGCACTTCATTGTACGCACACAAGGGAAAGATAAAAAGAATAAAAGCGACGAAAAGTACAAAATCATCTAGAAATTCAGTTTCGAAGAAGAACAGCGGAATTCCAAAACATCTTAATAAAAAAGCTTAGAATAACAGAGCTTTCTGTGTCGATTTCGAGGAGCTAAATCATAGCACTATAAATTGACTGGCGAATTACAGTCCCCTCGCAATTCACGGGCTATTATAACGTCTACCTTCTCCACAGCATATTTCAGAAGCCCCATCATTTCATCGCTCATTCCCAGTGTCATCGAAGCCATTTTGAACGTCCGAAGAGGCTTATTGGTTCCAAGAATAGAAATTGCACCCAGCAGTGGGCACAGTATCATTTTAGTGTGGTCCCGGAAGTTGTTTATCTGCAAAGTTCCGTTGCTCAAGACCAACACAACTGCCCGTGAGGTTCGAAACCATGTCCAAAGGTTGGGGAGACGAGCAATACAGGTTGTCTCAGGGATCGACTTTCCACCAGTAGCCTAACACATTCACATACAATACGAAGATTGAATTGACACCGGATTATTCTATGCGCAGAAAAAATGTAAGGATTTTCGTAGATTATTTCCTTACCTTCAGCAGATTTTCCTTCATGTACTGCTGGAAATAGTTGAGCAGTTTAACTTTCTTTCCCAGTTCAAGTGGATACTCTGTAAGAGTATAATAGTTTTCAGACCCGTCCTTATCAACGTAGTGCATGTTTTTGACGTCCGGCAGGAGAATAAGCTTCGTCTGATCATTGAAGCTAACTCCGATTGAGTCATCTGACAACTGGTATCCAAATCCATACTTATCCGAGTAGTCTACCCATTTGCAAATCCACAGCATGGGACACAAGCTGGGATCTTCAGTCTCATCTAAGTCAATCAAAATTGATAGTGGAGTGGTTACAGCAACATGGTTGTTTTTTAAGAATTGATCTAAGCGTTTGTATGATTGAAGTCTTACCATCATTGATAGTTGCCGGTGGCGTCGGAAGAGTCTGAACCACTGTTAGGAGTTGTTCGCGTAAACTTCTCATAAGATCTAGGATATCCGAATTCGTCAAATCATCGCAGGTGTTAGTTAACGGTGCCTCAATGGGGGGCATTATCCGCCTGGGTGCAGCTCCTCCTCGTGATGCTGGCATCTCCGATTTCCGTTGATTATTTTCAGTCAGTACTTTCTTAGGCACCATCGATACTGTATTTCTCATGTGTGGTCCGTGTGGAGGAGGAGCAGGAGCGGTGAACTGCTTTTTCTCGAATCGAGGAGCCATTGAGAGGACAGAGGTTGGCAGAGAGGAGGGTAGGAGACCTAAGAGCGAGTTTAATTTTGAGTTCTGTTAGCCGGTTCAGAGATTTGAATTAACTGCCCACAATTACCTTGCGTCAGAAATTCATGGCTGAGGACGTCTTTAGCTTTCGGGCGAAGACTGGGATCTACTTGTAACATTGCTGTTAATAAGTTCCTAGCCGCACTGCCAACTCTTGCCGTTGGAATGTAGTAATCTCCTCGCTTAATCTTGTGATACGTATCCCTCAGCGTATTAGTCTCAAATGGCGGCTTTCCTACTAAAAGGGTGTACCTGAAAAGTCCAACGGTTTATTTTAGTCCTTACATTTAGGATAATACAAGTAAAGGCATGGCAGAAAGTGTACTTACAAAATACAACCGATCGACCAAATGTCAACTTCGTAGCTGTGTCCACGCTTTTGAAGCACTTCGGGTGCGATATAGTTGGGAGTACCGCACAAGGTTCTTTATACAAATAAAATGTTGCACGTGAGTACATAAAAATGAGTTGGTAGTAGGTAAAGTTGGGTAAGACTCCTTTTATCTTACCGCTTGCGTTCTCCAACATCATCTAAGTGTGTGGCTAATCCGAAGTCTCCAATCTTGAGTTCCATGTTGTCCGTTATGAAGATGTTTCCTAACTTAAGGTCACGGTGAATAACATGTTTCTCATCATGTAGATAGACCACAGCTAACATGATCTGCTTCAAGAAATATCGAGCTTCTGGTTCGGTAATGATACGACGACGTTTTTGTAGTTCCATTAAACTCTAAAGCAACAGATTAATATACACTTAGTTCTACTGATCAAAATCATCGGACTTTCTAGTTATTATAAGTGTATTACCTTCTTCCCGCACAGTTCCAGCATAATATAGACATTCTGATCATCCTCGAAATAGTGATGAAAATCGACAACAAATTCATGTTTTAACCCTCTATGAATAGTGATTTCCTGTCAAGACAAGCAAAATCGTTACTTTCTAAAATCCATAATTATGTACATGTAATACAATGATTAGTGAGTAGATTCTTTACCTGAGCCATTTTATCTCGTTGATGAGGCTTAGTCAGTAGAGTCTTGTTGACGACTTTACAGGCAAGAACAGATTGCGTAATGGGGTCGGTTACCTCGTAGCATCGAGCGAATCCTCCCTGTTGACCAAGAAGAAAGAAATATGCTAATTTCTCCTCCTCTTGACAGAATATATATAATATAGAAAAGAGTGGAGAAGTAATGTGATGACTGACCTTTCCAAGGAAGCGGCCCCGAGTAAAAGTTCTTTTCTTGTTAGGGTCATAGATTTTTTCTGGGACATCGACCTGAGTGGTGGTATTGTGATCCCTATCCCTGTTGATTGGGACCATTGAGGCTGCAGGGAGTGGCATCAAGACGACGGGTGGATGACCTCGACCCTGACTTTCCCTGGCCCGTTGCTTAGCCATCTCACGACGTAAGGACGAGTTCATCATTGTGGAGAAAAGGGAGCCTTCAGGATAACTCCGGCCCTTTCGTAGTCACTATTAATAATTAATCAGAGGGATAATTAATCAGAGGGATAAAAAGAGAATTTGGAGAGAAAATGAAGAAAAGAGAGTGGAGGGGGACAATGACCTCCTGCCTGACTGAGAGGGAATTTTCCGTCTCCTCCTACTGACAATTAATGGAGAAATAATAAATCTGGGATACTTACATGTGGTAGTGGTGGTGGTGGTGAGGTCAAATAATGTAGGCTAGGTTATGGGGGAAGGGCCCTCCGTCTCCAGATGCAGAAGAGAAGAAGGGCGGCGGACTGGAAGGGAAGAAATTTGGAAAAGAGAAAACTGTCCAGCAGCCGTTTTCCTTTGAACGCCAGACGAGGTGGAGAAGGAGCGGAGGGGAAACGGAGACTGAGACTGAAAATTCTCTTAACGGCCACTCTTTCGCTCCTCTTCTCACTCAGAGGAGTCCGGGAGTCTGTCCGGCCTCCTCATTGGCTCCCGAGCCGCCGTCTCCTTCCCCGACTCTTTCCCCTCCTCTCATTGGCTGAGGAGGTTGAAAGGAGGGCCGTGATTGGCCCAGACTCCATATATTGAACATGCACTATGCTCCACTATACCATATAGGACATGCACTATACTCCACTATACCATATAGGACATGCACTATACTCCACTATACCATATAGGACATGCACTATACTCCACTATACTATAAAGGACATGCACTATACTATACTCCACTATACTATGTCTATGTTGTATGAGGAGTTTGGTTGTGTGTGGTGAGGCCTCTGCAACAATCTTGGACTAAATATTATGAGAATGTGCAACATTGTGGGGATATGGATGGAGGAGTAAGTGTGTGTATTGTGTGTGTAAGTGTGAGGCTGAGGAGAATGGTACATCGGTACAGACTGCACAGACTACATTGTACAGAGAGGAGCCTATGCATGTAACAGCATGTAGTAGCCTATGTACCAGTTCACTTCTCCTCAACAATAATTTACTCCTCCACCGCACTTTGTTTCCGCCACACTTCAAGAGTGTCAACAGCATTCTTCCCCGCAGTTACGTTAGTTCAGGTCGTTAATTTCAAATCTACCTGTCCGCAACAAATCAGGGGGATACAGTTTGTATTCATCTCAGCACTCTAAGACAGGAAGTAAGTTTCGGAAACCAGCTAAGGAATCAGAATCCTTGACCTTAACCCTTCCATTTAGTCCAGGTTGAGTCGGAGAATTATAATTATATCTCCTAGTCTGACATTCAGTTCATTAAGCCGCACAAATCAGCCATTCATAGATTTCACAATCATTTTTATACAAGTTAAGAAATTAAGGGAGTATTATTTCAACAAGTTAGGGTATTCAGTATTCTAGCCTATGGCCTAGGAATCTAGCATCCATCACCTATTCAAATACATACACATAGTTAGAAATAGTAAGAATCAATCGAGCGTGTATAAATCAGTTGCTGCTTCTTGTCCTCTCTTTCAGATAAAATGCACGGGCCAAGTGCTGGACATACATAAAGCATAGGCTACTCCATCCAAGATTTCTTGACTTTTATTAAATTGTTGTCATCGCGCTTCGAGGTCGGAACAGCTTCCGTCTTCAGGGACTTTTTTGTAGGGATGCCGCGGGTACCGGGTCGGAAACCCGGTACCCGGCTACCCGGCCGGTTTCACCGGGTACCCGAAATGGCC
>JAQFZA010000206.1:0-40027 GCA_034695115.1 Desoria olivacea
TGCTTCTTTTATTATTAGTCATCCCATAGGCTCCCGGGACGAATTTCTACAAATAACGCCTCATCCCTCTTACAATACATGCATTTCTTAAATTTGTACCTAATAATTTTTATTTTATAAATATTACCATATGCCATAGGAATTATAATTATGATAAAAAAAAGTAGTGTACTAATTTTGGAGTTTGAAAAACTTGTTTTAATTTTGCAGATACAGCGAGAGAAGACGAAAGAGAAGGAAAAGAAAGAAAAGGAAGAAGAAGATGATTCGGACATGTTTGGAGAAGATTTCCTCATGCCTTCTGCAAATAAGGCCGCTGCTACAATGAAGACGGAAGAGAAGGCTGAAAGTATTTCCGACCCCAACGAAGAAGTTAAATGGGAGTTCAAATGGGAGAACAAATCAGATAGTAAAATTTTTGGCCCTCATTCATCAGCCGAAATGCACACTTGGGTATCTGAAGGCTTTTTCAAAGCAGGTGTCTACGTTCGAAAATGTAATCAAATTGGGGAATTCTACTCTTCCAAAAGAATCGACTTCGACTTGTACACTTAAGAAGTTCCCACAGAACTTTAGACGAAAGACTTTTTGGAACATATCCTGTATATAACGGAGGGATGTATGCGACATGAATTTCCAGCTATTGCAGACATACTTAAATATTTTGCAAATGGATTTTACTTGTTATCTAATATGTTCTGGTTGACTGTGGACTGTGATTATTCAAGTTTTAAAAACGGACGCTTGGACCAGGTACACACATTCTTTAATCTAGGGACTGAACGTTAATGTTTTTACCATTGTAACCAGAATGGGATTTGCATGATTTTTTGGAAATTAATTTTCAATGTTTTCACAATGGGTTTCAGAAAAACACAATATTCGAAGCGGGATTCGATTTGTTTTTGCAGAATGGGCTTAATTTCGGGTCATCAATCAGAAGCTGAATATTTTGGAAAGTATCAAAAATCATAACAAATACAGTTTTAAGCCGAAGTAGGGGAGAGTAGGACTTTTTAAGCTAGATTTGTCTCGTGTGAAGTCGTGTGAGACAATTTGTATGTTGAGTAGACTATAATATTTGTGCAAGCAAGGGCGGAATTCGTTTTCATAAACATTTATTCAGTGTTTATTTCCCCATTTTTTTATGTGTTGAACAATCGTGTACTTTAAATTATAAAAGAAATGTTGTTAAACTAGAATTAATACCAAACATTTCTAAACTATTTCTAAAATTAAATAAAATGATTCTCCACAATTGTTACTAAAATCTCGAGAGCTCCTTTCTACGATTTCTGACCTTTCCTAATGCTAATTGTAAGTCTCTGTGTAGATTTTACCTTGTCCTTTATGCCGAGGCAGTTACGCTTATAGTAGTTAGCTATACAGTTTTAGAGTACATACTGTTCTATTGATTGATTTTCGTTTCGTTTGCGAGGTGTTGGAAGCAGTTGCTTCATTGTCTTGAATCTGTAACCCTTTCCCCGATGTTTAGAAATTAACATGTTTGTAATACGCTTTATTACCTACGTATACTAGTACTAGGTATATCTCATTGGCTATGGAAATGTAGTGTAAAAGGTATCTTGAATCCTGAAAGTCCACTATCCGTGAATAACTACGTATAGAAGTTCCCATCTGAATCCCTAATTACCTACTATTTATTTAGTGGCTGAAATACTGATCGGTATTGATGCATTTCCACTGTGGCTAATAAATACTGATAGTTTATCATGCATGGGGTACATCCTCTATAATTTTTGCAAATTCATTCCTAAATGTCTAAATGTTTTCTGTAGATTTAGTTGCAACCATGCAGCTAAAATTCAGTAGGGGCTAGTCATGATAGTCCTGCTCTCCGTCTCGTGTCACAAATCCCTTCGATGAAGCCAGAAGGATGATTTGTGATTGACTCTAAATCTGTTTAACCCTTCTGAATTCCCCCGATTCATTTCGACAATATTGACAGTGAAGTATGAGACATATGAGAGACTAGGTGTCCAACAGCAGTTTATCCATAACCTATTTTTCTGACTAATAACCTACGGAAGGGATGTCTCCTTTCACAACATTGTTTACGCCTAAGCTTATTCTTGGATGGAATGGCTTGATTTACTAACTAACTAATCTACCTAATCTATAAGGATATCCATAATTCCAACAATTGTAACTAAAAGTTAATTTTCTGAGTTTTTTTTGGCTTGACGAGAGAGAATTTGGTGCTTGAGCTCCTCCTTCGAATATCTGAAGCTATTTGATTTGAACCTGAGTTGGAATTTGTCTAATTTCTTTGGCGTCTGATTTGCACTGCTTCGTCTTGAATTAAATTGGCTGGAGTATTTAGTCATTAATCCGGTTTACCCTCGATTGGAGGTAATCGTATTGTGGTTCCTACTATTCTTAGGACTCATTTGTCGGACAGGAATTATGTAATTGGGCTATCTCTCTTTGAATGACTGAGGAATACGAAGAGGGGGCCGTCCATAAACTCCGTCAGTCAACACGCTGAGGTCGGCCTTGCCTTCAGTCCACGCGGCTAGTCCGGCAGTCAGCTGAGTTATGGACGTATGTGATAGGTTCTGGATGGCCCCCTTTACTTATCGCACCCCGTAGTTCACCGATTGTCCATTAAAGACTAACTAACTATTCCTCAGCAATAGGGAAGCTAAGGGGAATCTTTCTAAAAGTGTCTGGCTTTAAGGCGCTGTAAATTACATGCACACGCGAACCTGCACTGCTATCAGGGGGGGGGGTCTACAGCGTATGTTCTAAGAAGTAGTCGTAACGTACTCGTTCGATCTAAAGGTAGCTAGCATACGGCTTAACTAATTATATTTACATATCGTGTACCAGAGGTAGGTAGGTAGATGTAGTATACTATGTAGGAAGTCAATAGAAGCGCATTTCAATTATCAACCGGCTTGTTTTCTGTAAAAAATGAGTGTGAAATATTGCTTATAAGTTCTAGCACTATTTCAGACATTTGAGACTCGGACAGTAAGGGACACTTTTGCTCCGAACTCGACTTATCGGAGGTTGACGAGAGGGCACCGGGTGATTGGCGAGAGTGGTTGCGTCCGCAGCCATCCGCCTTTCAATCGCATTGAAAACGATACGCTCCTGGGTCGCTAGGAATCTCTCCAGTCTCGGTGTGAAGGGATTGAACTGAGCATTTTTATTCTTCCGCCGTCGGTAGATCCCTTCCTTATTACTCATGACGCAAAACATAACGTCTTCTGACACCGGCTCCTACAAAACCAGATGCATACTTTAAATCCTCGCAAGGAATAACATACGCGACAGAAACAAATACTGCTCATCCTCCCAAGCGGAACAATAACCATTTGCTGTTTTAAATAGCTAAATCAGGTAACTCGAATGAAATTTAAAAAATTATGCCAAAAACCTCAAGGAAGTCTAATATAGCGGATAGCTGCTGAGAGGTGTTGTGGACGAGGTTGTGATAAAGTGTGATCAACAGGGGTCCAGTAAATCCCTGAATCCAATCCAGGTTCGTCTTCGTCCAGGACTTCCCCTTCTGGGCTACAAACGTCGACCAGTCTGTTTCAAAATTTAAAATCTCATTAACTTTCACTCAATGATGTCCCATGGACCAAACGACAATGAACTAATTCGTCGGAGAGACTTACATCTGCCTGCATTTCTCGTGTATTTGTCCCTGCCAGCTTGTCCAATGTGGCCGGCAGCGAGTCGATTGAATTCTGCCAGAATCGCCTCCGAAGGTTTCCTGAGGAGGAGGATGGCCTTGTGGAACTCTGACCTGGCACTTAACCCCGTCTCGTGTGTCTTCACAACCAGAACCCTCCCGTTTTTCACACTCTCCCCTGGAAATCCATTTCGACTCAGTGCCAAGTCTTTGTAGACGCTCCCCGTGAATATTCCTGCCACCACATACATTTATTAATTATTATAAAACAGTCAATTCATGGCCCTAGAACAGACCAGACTCATTCATAGTTTCAATGAAGCCAGCCAACTGCTTCAAAACATAGGTTTCCTAATCGTTGGCTACGAGTGTTTTATTGGTAATTAAGGTAGCAGTTTCTTCTAACTAAACCCGAAATCATATAGAGACAAAATGGTTTTAATATTTTTTTGTTCCCAGACTAGACGTCATAAATAAATCTCCCTATTTACCTCTCAGCTTTCCATTAGTTTGAAGGTGGATGACATGTAATTAATTACCTGTGAGTGTTAAAGTTTTTAACGATAAGACGGATACTAGCTGTCTACCGGGATATCATCTTAACTCCCTCCTCTTTTTGATGCATGCAGCATAATGTAGAATTTGTAATAAATTTTAGTTAAAGTTTAATTTAATTTTAACTTGGTTTTTACAGTTGCAAAAAGAAGTTATTTATGTATTATGGGTTTGGTCAAAAACCGGGTCTAAGACAGGAAATTTCTTTGGACCTCTTTCAAACTCCAACTGTTTCATACTCCAGCTTCCTGTTGCAGAATAGATAGGAACAGGAAGGGTTCCTCATTTAGTCTGGACACGTTCGGCCTGGACTAAAGTGAAAACTAACGATCCTAATGGACTACCATTCTGAATAGGAATCCGTGAATTGGAGCTATTGCCCTTTCATCTCACTTCGTAATTACGTTCCGTTGGTTATGAAAAATGAAAAAATTGAAAAAATTTGAAAATTTGAAAAATTTGAAAATTGACAAAATTTGACAAAATTGAAAAATGAACCTTTTCACCTAACAACCCTGGTTTCGTTCTTTACAAGCCATATTATTTAACCTCTAAACTCGAAATTCCACACAAATGTCCAGAAATATCTACCAAGTCTGAGTCTACATTCTTCGACTTATTAATTGATCTACTTGAAGGCACTTTTAGTTTAGAAAAGACGCTCACATCGGTACCTTAAATACGATTGGGAGTTACCTTAGTAAACCATATCTACAGAAAGGGGTACATTTTTTTGTGTAAGTGCCAACTCAATTTTCGCTTTGACTTCTAGCTCTTCTTGTAATGTTTCATTTTCCCTGCATGTCTCTTACTGCGATAATTGAGTTAAGGATTAATTGGAGTTCAGAGGGGGTTTGAAATGTACAATAGGCCTTACCTGTTGACAGCTGAAGGAGGTACCTAAGCCAGGTGTTGCCTGAGCCGGGGAATGTGGCGAGGGCGACGGCTGGCCCCGACACTTCTCGATAATGAACAGGAACGCATTTGAAAATGGTCTGAATTCGAAGAACGTCGGTGGCGAAGGCGGCGTCTCGACGGGAGACAGAGGAGGAGTGGACGCTGTACTTCACATTAGCCCCTGACCCCGTCCTCTCAATCGTCAGTATCCCCATGTCCCTCGTCCCATTCCCATCACCAAATCCACTCATCGATGAGTAACCACTGATCGATGAGTCTGCTCCTCTTGACACGTTCTGTACAAATACAAACATTAAGGATACGTTTTTTTATTCAGCTACACAGTTGAGCTTCTCAAAGTATTTTTTTTACATGCAGTTCCTTATTTTTTTAGAGTATTTTTTTAGAATGGGTGGATGTATTCTAAAAGTTTAAGCGAAAGAGAAAAACAGGACATTCAGAAAAAGCATATTATATTCAGAAATTTAAGGAAGAACATAGAATTCAAATCCGCTAGTTAAGTCTTGTTAACGAAAAATAATTTTGAAGAGAGTTTTGAAATTGCCCAAAACTTTTGCCTTTTTGATGAGAGATAAAAAATATTGTATTTGTGGATTATTGTTGTATTTTTTTTAAAGGAAGTAGTTAAGTTACTAAATGTAGTTTACAAGCCTTAAGTGTTTGTTAGCTGTTCCTTGTCGATATGTGGGATTGATAACAGTTTAATTCTGTTTGAATGGACATGTTATATGTGTCAAGGAGAAAGGCAATACAATCAATACGGGGTTTGATATATTTTGTGTGTCTAAAGAATATGTTTTTTACGGAATGCGGGTAATCTGAAGGATGTTTAGGCATGGATTTAATTTTAATTTAAATTTAAATGGATTTGATAAAGATTGTTGACACTTAATTTTCCTAAGTAACAACGGCATCCTTAATCTAATGTCCTCCATATAATCATCACATCGATGGAAGGGTCGGTAAAATAAACATCCATTATGTGAAGCTTATTGTTGCTCAAATACAGTAAATATTATAAATACAACAGATAATAGTTCCCCTCTGTAGTTTTTGGTAACAATTACATAATTAGACATTTAAACGGATTTTCAGGAAAACAACTAAACCAACACGGCCACAACCTGACAGTAATATTGTAGACTGATATTGATTACTACGCAAACTTGACAGCCCATGGTTTCTAAATTGAGGAAGGCTTTTAAAATGGAAACCGGTAGTTTATGTGAACATGAAGAATTGAAGAGTATCCACTGCACTGGGATCCCGGACGGAACTATCTCCGACGGGTACTTAAGATTCACGCAGTCGTTTATTGATCTGGAATATTTATTTCCAGCCTTGGAAAATGTATCGTGCTGTTTTGTATTTGTGTATGTATTACTTTAATTTGTAGTCTCAATATATGTATATGTTGGCGGACGTTTGTATGTCTAGGAACTTCACATAGTTTATAAGAAGTACCGAATAGGACGGATGTATAATAATCCTCTTACGATGAAAATTCTTTCAAGTGGTTAAAAAAATCTATCAAGTGAGAGTAACATTTTTGAACTCCAATAAACCGTTTGTGAAGAATATTACCGTTTACTCATTTCGGGTATCTTTCTTTAACGTTTTGACTAAAAAAACTATTTTGGATTCCAAAATTTGATGCAGATTTAACGTGAGTTGGAAAATATATTAATCTCATTTGATGTTTTTTTAACCACTTGAAAGAATTTGTCATCTTAAAAAACGTCCTATGAACCAACATTCCATATTATTCAAGCTTTGTTGTGAACTGGCCACGACCAACGTACACACGAATTAAATTTCCACTTTCAAATGAAGGAAATGCCTATCTTTAAGTGTTAAGATTGGACCCCAACAATTGGAGGAAGACAGGATTACAGATCAGTCCCTCAGATTACTACAGTCAGTACAGCCAGACTCAACCCGGTCTTCACTAGTCTTCAGGGACAACTTAACAACTATATACATTTAAGAGCTTACTGCCATAGTAATCCCTCTCTTCCTTTCCGCTTCATCTACCAACTACTTTTTTCAAGATCTAAAGGACTGAATATTTTACCAATGACCCATCAAGCACACAATCCTCATCAATAAGTTACATCTTTCAGGTCCTTGGAAGTCAGAGGCAAGCGAAGAAAGTCTAGACTTTCAGCCTCAATGTAATTCCGTTAACATTTCAAGACTTTCTTTAACGTTTGAGTATACACAACTTAGCACCCTTTCTACGAGTCTTCGACAGTCATTGCTGCATCGACTGTCCATAAAGCACTTCAATTAAACTCCCATCAATATTAAATGTACCAATATTAAATGTCAACCAGATTGCTTTATTGCATCCCTGCAAATTACAAACTGTACAAAGATCAATGTTATCTGAACTTTGCAGATTTCAACCATTCTTAGATTAATACACAGCCATATTTTTTTAAAGTAGTTGTACATATGGAGTTGCATGACAAAGATAAGCCAGAATTGAACCCCAGACTCAAGGAGTAAACAGAGCATCTGGAAACATTGACTAGGCTGCAGAAAAATGACCCGATAAGTTCATTATGATGCTTTGACAGTGTTGATGCCCTTTTTGCAAAGCCGCACATAAACACTCCTTTCCCAATCGAGAGGATAAAACAACGACGGTCTTTCAATTAATTCCGTGAATTGTGTTCAAACTTCCATTTCTAATGCTAAATCACTCTACGGATACAATGACAACAATATCGGACTGAAGGATTTTAAACATCATCTCTGCCAAGGTAGAGGACTGCTTGGTAGTGTCAAGCCCATTTCGAGTTGAAATTTGCATGTGTTTCCTTATGATTCTGATTTACTCGATGCAGTTTTTTAAGTCAGAATGTAGTTGGGACTTGCTGTGTTACTTATGAACAGCCCTTTGCTACAAAACTTACATTGCAGTCATCAATGGGCATCGAATGTTCCTTATTTTGCGATTTCTTGAAGATTTTGCTAAAATCCCTCAAAGAACCTGCTGAAAGATGCACTTAATTTAGACTTTGATGTTCTGATTATCCTGTTTTAGTGGAACTGCTTACTTCGTCTTAATATCTGAACATGTTTTCAAACTGTTTGGAACAGAATAACACTTGACAACTGATTGAACATCGTGGTATTCAAAGAGCTCAGAAAAATAGTTTGAAGTATCAGTTACTTTCTTCCACCTCATCACTGTCCGTCTCTTCAAACTGTAACTCGGGCGGAAATTTCTATCAAGATTTTGGTGTTTAAAGTTGTTGTTTTTTTAAATTAAATTTTCAGAAATCATGCAACCCACGTTATTGTCCTACTTGCTCGTGGGTCTCTAGGGGATTCTTTACAATGTTCACATGTAAGTGACCCTTTAACCGGACGTTCGAAAAGTAAAAGTTTGAAATCGTTACTTAACTTAAGTTTGAATTTAAAGTTTGTGTAGTTTAAATAATTATTTTGTTTTTTCTTCAAAGCACCTAGAAATGACCTTGGAAATGCAAGCATTCCATTCGGTGCAGAGAAAGACAGGATGTATCTCAACGGAATCAGAGCATTGAAGTGTAGATTTTTAAAATTGGAACTTTTCTAAATTAAAAATATTTTTCCAAATTCGTGATCATTCAATTGGCTTTGAATTTTAAGTAATTTAACGTAATTTTAATTTGCAAACTGTGAACTGCTGAAGGATTACACCACCGGCCTACTCATACTTATAGGAAGGGTGAAAACAAAGTTAACATATGAGAGCCAATTGTATACATACCATGACTTATTAAGAACATTTCACGACGACGACCTGGTTATTTAGGAGCTTCAGCTTCGTCCAAGATAAATCTACCAGATTAAAGAAATCACTAGGTTACCCCCGAGGGTCACACACTATCTCGACACAAGAAGAAAGGGAGGTTAAATTGGGTTCCATGTCAAAAAGCAGACAACTACCTACCTATATTTTATATAGACATTTTTTCCAGTGCTTTTTAAAGTGATGTGGTTCAAAAGAAGTAAACCAAGTCCAAAATTGAATCCCCAATACTTTACGGCCTTTGTGACGAAGGCTTTGTCCGAAACCTAGGATACCAAAAGCTGGTTCCAAGACGGCATTTGAAATGGGAAAGGTGTAAAGCAAGAAGTTTAATTAAAATACAAAAAAACCTTCAGACAAGACGATTATTCCTAACTTTATTGCTTTAGTTTATACATGAATAGATTAGCTGACCTTGAGATGAATCCCTGGAGTCCTTCTACCTTCTCTCCGATGACTCGACACGGCCAAGAAGGATACGAAACTCAGGAGGGCAAAGTAGAAGACGAAGACGAAGAAGCCAAACACCACCGTCTTCCGACACACATGTCGATGGAGGTGACTAGTCGGCCCCAACGGACAGCCAGACCAACAACAAGCCGAGCAACAGCAGTAGATCCGTCTGGGACAGAGGAGCTTGGTTATCAGATGGATCATGTCCCAGTGTCAGGAGGGTCACCGAGTTGACGTCTGATGTCCCTTCTCTCCCCCGTCCACCACAAACCCCCGTCTAAATGTTCTCATCTCCTCCCAGTAACCTCATTTAACCGGAAGTACACGAAGATAATATTGGATGGGATGCGACACACATTATCACAAGAGTTTGGCAAGGGGGTCAAACGTCCCTGAGACAGTTCCATCCCAACCGTCTGTCAACAAGCATAGGCAACCCTTCTTTCACCTGAACAGCCACATACACACTTTCACTAACCTTCTTTCCAATTTGTACAGGTAAGGGCTAAATGGGTTGATGAAATTACTTCCGGCGAAGCATATCACTGTCCATACATCTAGGTACACTAATATAATATGGCTCGGAGTTTTAATAAATTGTAAGAGGCTTGAGTTGAAGACCGGAAAGAGGTCAGTTATGCCCCAACTCTTTTAATAAAGTAATGTGTAAGTGGATGCAAATAATGACTAATTGCAAGGAGTCTCTGGAGTGTCGTTGATGAATGTTAGGGATTCGGGAGGATTGCAGAATGCAGACATAAGATGAAAAAGAGTGAGAGAGGATGCCTCCGGATCCAAATTCCGACTCGGACTGAGAGAAAGTACAAGTGGAGAAAGACAGGATAGAATGTCCACTACAACAAATGTCTGTTCACTACACCGAACATCAATTCGCTACAGTGTAGGCAAACCGGATTGAGACTTGAGAGATGTTGAGAGTGGCTGGGTGCACATGCTCCCGAATGTCCCGTACATTAGGAATCATCTTAAGGAAAGCGGAAATGAAATGTAATCTCTGCCACTCAAGAGGCTTGATATCCCAGCGAATGTCTGTAGGTAGGTAGGTATGAAGTAGATAGGTAGGCGGGTGATGGTGGTGGTTTGCAGGTGAAGTAGACGGATGAGGAGGTGGTAGGTACGGCTGGGAACGAGCGTCTTGGAACATCCGCCGTCGTAGGACGAAGAGGGCGAGTGGGCCCCATCGGCCTTCCTTCGTCTCCCGACCCGAGGGACGGCCCCTCCTAACTCAAATTCTCTCCGAGTCCTTTCCTCTCAAGCTTTCGGTGAGGTTTAGAAGGATCCATCCAGTCTTTGATTCCTATGCATATAGCATTTCCCAAACTCTCCAATGCACCAGATTAGTGCAGTCTAGATTGCAGTAAAAGACCATGCAGAGCTCTTTCTCCCTGAAATGAATCTCATTCCGCATTCCAGCCAGATCATACAGAATGTGGAAACTGACGGCCTCTAATAATTTAATTGGCCTAAATGTTCCTGGACACTAGCTGTTCCTAGAGCATATGCAAAATATTTTTTTTAAAGCCACTTATCCTTACAAATTCTTTCGCTCGTTAAAATATGTATTAAATGAAATTAATATTTTGAATCCCACCTCAAATCTCCCTCAAACTGAGACTTGGAAATACTTTTGAAACAAACAATTAATGACTCTTACGATAACAGTCATTAATTGTCGTCGTCGTTGGTAATAATCGTCACTTTTGCAAAAAGATATTTTTTGCAGAAGTTATTTGCAAAAGGCCAAAGTCCAAACACCTATTTAATGGCGCTATACAGTTTAGACCCACGATTTTATTTTGCACTATTGCCTGACCACATTCTTCTAGCTAAGACTGTACTTATAAAGAGACGATGGGCCAATTTCAAAGTTTAAGGTCGGAAATTACAAGCGCAAAAGTACATACAAAAGTCTTAGCGGATCTAAATTACTGTTAGATTAAATAGAGCTAATAATATACTAGGTTTCCTAGATGTTCTGTTGGCAATTCATGTGTTTAGTATACACTCTTACTATCTTCATAAAAAAGTCGACCAGCATCAATTTTGACAAATAATACACCGTCTTGACCGAAATTTGATGCTTACTCTGAATATACAATAAAAAATTGGGTGACAAAGACCGGTTTTCGAGGTAAACCCCGAAAATCGGGTAAAAATCGGATTTATAAAAAAGTCGACTATCATCAATTTGGATATATGATACACCACTTTGACCGAAATTTAACGTTCAATCAGAATATGCCAACAATCTAGAATGAAAATGATTAGGAAACACATTCTATAAATAGAGTAGGTACAAGAACTGGAGCTATAAGTACTAGAACTAGAACTACAAAAATGGGGAACTAGAACTAGAACTACAACAAAATCCTATTAGTATGCATCACTACTATTACCAGATTTCTAGATGAGAGTAGGTATTTGGAAACGCCATTCAGTTTGATGCAGACTTGACTTGAGGTTCAAAATAGTAATTGTTCCATGCATGTCATTGATATTCATATTTAATGAAATCTGATATGTACCTTCGATACGGATGTTTCCATTTGCATAGCCAGTAACCAATTTTGTCCTTTAAAAAAAACCTATGTAAGCCATTATTACTACTAATTTTAACGAGGTAAAATAATTTTTAAAAGCAACTGCTTTTAATAAATATTTTACACGGAATGACGAAGTTTTAATAATAAGGCTTCCTTATTACAGGTGGCTTATAGAAAAGACTTTGAGTCTAAATTCTCCAAATATCCTTGGACTGTATAGAACATAATATGAAGTGTGTATAGAGTGTAATAGACTTCCTAAGGAGATGCTTTAATATTTGATTCAGTAATAAACTTTTTAAAATTAATAAAAGCAAAGCCACAAGGCCTGATAACCTTTGCTACTTTGATATAAACCTTGATTTATTGTTTTAAAATCCTCCAGTTCCATCAGTCCTATCAATGTTTAGAGACGGATTTATCATCCCGACCTCTTTCACTTGAAGAATTGTAATTAATCCTACTTTTTGTATTCGTTTCGTATCTAAAAAATACTTTTGCATATGTAATTATACATATAATAATATGTATAATTGTATACGTATACTAACCTTTCAGAGATCCAGGAGGGTCGGAAATATAGATTATTAGTAGGAGTAGACGTAGCGTAAAATGGCCAAAGTAGGCGTCTAAAGGCAACAAAACGATAAAACAGGCAAATGCAGTTTATGCTATTTAAGCACTCAGAAATTCAATATAGAAGTATTAATTAATCTACATTGTCACTTTATTAAAAACAATGGCTAAATCTGTAAAAATCTAGTTTGAGTTGTTTCTAGCCTGGAAGGTTGTTTTATTTTATCTTATAGATTTTGACAGATATGTAGTACGATAGTACAAATATGGATGGATACTTTGGATTTTCAGATTTTGTAAAAATTTAGATAATTTAAAAAATCATTAAAAACAGCTATTTATAACGCAAAAATAGAGAGTGTAGACTCAAAATATGCAAAAAATGCTGAATATAGTCAAAATTGGTTTAAAATAGGCAAAAAAGAAGCTCCTAATATCCTCCAAAGAGTGTCATCGGTAATCCTAGAAAGTCTCATTGTGCCTAAACAACTGAGGAATAAATTCCTTGAAATACCAGCCCTACCTACTCACAAGCCACAATGGGCAGATTATCTCCGGATTCCAGATAATGGACATCCGCTGGTGCATTCTGTTGTTTATTACTGATTAATACCTGTATAAATTAACAATAACATGACTATGAAGTATTTAAGATAACTCAAGTGGATTAACCCGACAAGAGCATATCATTACACATATCTTGTTCGTCATCCTTATCAATAGTCAAATAAAGGCGTGATGTGAATTCTGTGACTCAACAACATCTATACAAGTCTGTTCATTTCATTGTTGGTCCAAGATATTGAGGATTTATTCAGCTTCTTTGATTAAAATCCAAACCGTAGCAGGATCTTCACCATTTAAATTGGTACGCATACTTTCTAAAGTGATTTTCGAATTTAATTTTCTTCTAAAGTTAAATTCTAACGATTTTTTTATTTTCTGTATTAGGATAAAGAATACCTACTTTCAGGAAAGTTCCTGTCAAATTGATACACTATTGTTGGGATCTGACTGAACTAGGAAATCCAGGTAGGTCAAGACCATGCTTGAATTTATTTTAAAGTTCTTTGGCTAATAACAATCCCGTTATTATCCATACAGAAAACAGCCTAGAAATGCCAGTATTCAGAAAGAAAAGAAGTTACCCAGACCTTCTAAATAAAATGGAGGATGTGAGGACGACGTTTGCAAACTTAAGTCCTCACAACCGACACTTCGTTGAACGTTATCTTGCTAGAAGAACGGAACATGGACGAACTCGGGTGCATGAATTGCTTGGCTTGATCAAAAACGAAAGCAAGGAAAAAATTCGGTTCCTTTTATACAACACCGATGCTGCAGATATCCAAGGATATAATGAAACTGTTGTGCAATACAACAATCTGTTAGAAAAATCAAAAGTCGAAGCTATTGACATTAAATTGTTAAACGGGTACTTGGCTACTATTAAAAAAAATATGAATAATCTAAGGGAAAATACCTGGAGTCGGCTTCCCTTTACTAAGAAAGAATATAATTTATGTGAGACCTGCAGTAGTTCTAAACAAAAAAGCTCTGAAATACGAGATTTGACACCGGAAGAGCTTAAAATTGCAGTCGACGAAGCCATGGAGAAGCAAAAAGTCCATGATGCCACGTATGAACCTAATTATTACAGTTGTGGTAACATGTTTTGTAAACGTACTTGTAGTCACTGTGAGGGTAGAGAAGGTAAACTTACAAACCCAAGAGAAGTTTTCAAACCAAAAACAAAAGAAGAAACTTATTGGTCAACTTGTCTGTGTGGAAAATTCAAAAAGTCAACACGTCAGATTTAGTTATTTGATATGGCACAAAGGTCGTTCGGTCTACCTCTTCGGTCTTTGGGTTTTTTCTTTTAATGTGGGTATATAATTTTGCAGTTTCCGGTTCCAATTTAAGTTAATTGTAAATAAATCATTGGGCTGAATAGTGAATTCGAAGTACAATTAGACTTTAATAAGTGAGCCATGGGTAAATATTAAATATCAAGCTTGTGTTTTATCCCATAATTACGACAACTATCAGTTGTCGAACACTCGATGATTGATTCTAGGATCTTATATTTTAAGGATTAGTAATCCAATTTTATCTGGGTGGATACGAGAATAAGCCTTATCCAGTGTATTAAGTGATACAAAGGTGGTATAATTATAATTTACAAATCAAAACGTAAAAAAACATGTATTTAAAAGAAATTTTTTAATCAATAAAATGAAAATGAAATGTTGCCCCAAAAACGAACATTTTCTTGTCGTATGTCTGCTTTGAAGGCTCGGTTTGAATGTGTAGCCAAAATCCATTTGTCCTCTCTACCCAATTTCCATGGAGTAGATCGAAAGCCATCAGTATAACCATGGATTCATAATCAATTAATGGAAACAACTCAAGCACGTATCTCGATGTCATTTATCCGGATTTCAGCTTCTGAAAAGTAATAAAATCTTATGAAATGAAGGGTACATTATTTTTACATTTGTAATATGGATCAAAATGATGAAGGGAAGAGTTTACCTGAACAAATCGACACACATTTAAATGTTCATGAATGACGCTGTGGCAAACCGCTTCTTCCAACTTCCTGTCCTCCCATCATCATCCATTCATCCGAAGGCGACAAGGGATTAAAGACATTCGAATACGGGCAAAAGTCCCACCGACCGTTAGAATGATAACCCACGGGGGATCGGCCACGTGGAACATTTGCTCGTATTTTCTGTCTCCTTTAAAGATTCTGTATGTTCAGGATGCTGCGGGCATTGTGACGGAACTTCCGGGGGACAATCGTCTAAAAGTGAATCTGGAGAGGAAATCTCGGATTTCAATTACCCGGATTGGATTTCTGGAATTCGTTACTACACAGCTTGACATTCTTCCAGCATTTATTGACACTAAAATGTAATCATAGGACGTAAGCAAAGTTTAGATGCAACCACTACTTTGTTCGGACTCGTAAATAATTTTCGGAATACTTAATTGCATTCCTACTAACGCTTTAAATCTTTAGAAAAATCAACCAGTCGTACCTCTTAGAGTTTCACCAACGTTTTCCATGCATATGAAGTCACTACTTTCAATTTTGACTTGGGGTTTCTGAAAGTTCTTGCAACCTGAAGTATGGAGTACAGTAATCGATATATCCGGCAGTACAAAAATAAACAAAATAGCTACTTCCGATTTTTCACTTGACCAACCCAAAAGCATCTCATTGAACATTTGCAGGTGGGATTAAATATTAAATTGCATTAACTATCAAACTATAAAGTGTACTTTTAAAGCCGTTTGCTTACTGGGGAAAATGAGACTATGGTGGAAATTAATTCCAGGACAGAATACGACTAATAAACTACAAGGCAGAAATCTTATTCCTGGTCGAACGGTTTTATTGGAATTCAAGTAGCGGAAAGGTGTAAATAGGCAATGATTTATACGTAGAATTACCTCATTATATTTAAGCACTTCACTTGCTATATTATTTTCGTGGTCTTGAGGAAGTTGGATTCAGAGTTTTGAAAACATTATTGAAACAGTGGCTTTTGAAGGAACTCATTCATCTTAAATTATTTATCTTGATAAAAGTTATAAAAATCTCTCGAAAACATGATTCACTTTTTTGATAAGAGGCTTGAGAGTTGGAATGCCAAGTTTTTACAGGAAAATGAGCTTCCTCTCCACCGTTTTCATTCTACTATGAATTAACTGCAAACTGTTCAGTGCAGTGGTCTGACTTCTGACTTGGTCAGGGCTGTCCATCTACTACAGTACAGTACAGTACAGCAAAAGTTTCATCATCTCATAATCAGTCGTACGTACAAACATACATTTGGTGTATCCTTTTTTAAGCTGGTTTAAACCATAAAAAACATTTTTAATAGCAGTAGTGGTTTATATTATAATTGTACATAGTTTAATGGTTTCAACACTCCAAAATAAAGGCCTTTGATAGATTAAAAATTAAACATCTCTCCTACAACCCTACTACAATTTCTTCAGCCGGGAATTAATAAGAAATTCCATACGCCGTTCATAATTCTCAATTTTCTCAATGCCCTTTGACACCACAATGAACTGTAAAAAAAGGCATATCCAACCAAACTTAATGAAACTTTTTACACTGATTGCAATTTTTGAAACGTACATTTTTGAGTTTTCTGTCTATTGACTAGAAGACCTACAAAATATGACACCAACCACTTTAAGTTTTTTCTCCAATTTCTGTTCCAACAAAATCAAATTCTTCCTGCCTTCAATAGACCACTCAAACTCAACACAAGCCGTTTGTTGACCAGTCGACAGTTCTCTACCATTTATCGTGAACAGACACAGAGGTTTAATTATCCTAAATGCAGCTATGTATTTGTAACTTATTTTGTTAGTACCTTACCTTCAGGATTTTTAAAGCTGCAGGTCTTCCCCTGTAAATCCTTGACATGAAGCAGGGCTTATGACAAGGACCAAAGGGCGTAAGATTTCTAAGGATCCTTCCGACCTTGAACTGACCGTTCTTCTTCCGTACTTTTAATGTTATCTTTGACGGGGTAGGGTGGAAATAGTGTCGGACTGCTTCCTTGCGTTGTGTTGGGCTGTACGGACGTAGACTATGGACAAGGCCTAGCTGAGAATGACAGGTTAATTAGGAATGCAGGAGGATATTGCCTGATTAGCCTGTTGGGGAGTTGTAAGAAGAACCAGAGCTGCATTCTTGCAATCTCCCTCATTGTATTTCATTCGAATTGATGAATGAATGAAACCGGTAAGCTGTGTTTCTGGCTCTAAATCCACCTAATAAAACACGGTGGAATTTAGACCTCTCGACATAAACTGCGAATGTCTGCTGAGTTGCTGAGACGTGCTGGGTCTATGAATCACTTTCCGAGGGCCGTTCATAAGAACCTGAGACGACGCTACATTTGGTTGCCTTCGTCCTCCCAAATTTTGCTTCAAGCCTGTGTCTCCTCAAGTCTTTAGGAATCCAACATAATCCGACTGAAATTTCTGAAATATTGAATCCGTCTAGAATGACCCTGTCTTTGTAACAGTTTAACAGTTAAGACGAAGTAACCGTCCACATTCCAACTTTACATCCGTGACTAATTTAGTTTACCAGATAGGCCGCGACTTATGTATCGTATCGCACCACTATAGTAAAGAATGAGATTAAGTTGGAGCCGGTGTCTCAAATCCTCATCGCGTCTTTCCACAATTTCATTTCAAAGGCAAGAAATTCCTCAAAAATTAATCCAACCGGCCATAGAATTGTTTTTACTTGAACCAACAACCGACTAGTAAACTACATACTTACTTACACAACCCTTTTGTCTTACCGGCTTAGCCAATTAATGAAACTCTGCCTTAAAATCCTTAAAATGTGATAACCCCCAATCAAAATTACTTTTGACGGCGGTTGTTGGAGCTAACTTGACGGATTTCATTAGCCTATGATTTCCGTTTTCACATGCCCGCTTTCAAATAGGAAAGAAATTGACCGATTCGTGTGTCTAAATCCCATCAAACTTAAACCTAAATGCTAAAGTTAAAACTAAATGAACACTAAAAAAAATCCCTATGAATTACCACATACCTTATTGGGACGTTTGGGGGATGTTTTCAATACCATTTGGCAGATGAAGTTGACAGCTGGTCACAATACAATGAAGTCTTGGGTTTAAAAGATCCACTTTGTCCAGCACCCTTCCTGGAAAATGTTTCCTTGTAATTTTGTAAGACAACTTGAACTACAGTAAAGGTCTCTCGGCTCCGTATCCATGGAGACCCAAAACATTCTATTCTGACGTCCACAGTAAATATGGGATCTCGTAAGTGGAAGTACATGAGGACGGAGTGGTTGAAGGAAGAATGTCCACCGTCACTTTGGAACCGTCTGAACTTGATGAGTTGTGAATGCCATTGAAGCGTCCCTTGGACGGAAGCCCCTGACTAATTCCATGGCCACGTTGGCTGTCTTGTCACTTGACATTATGGGCAGTGTGGGGTGTCCCTACATACAGCTGCATCACCCAGAGTGTCCGCAGAACCTGGGATTTCGTATTTGGAAGGGGAATTAATATCAAATGAGGACGAAGTTAATAGTCTCACCTTAATTCGTCACGGATTTAACGACTTGGAGGAAGGAATGGATTCTCCACACTCTCCTTCGTCCACCTTACCCTCTTGTCCCTAATTATCTCTCATCTCAGCCCATTAAATCCTGCCTATTAACATTCCTGGCACTCAAGCTCCTTGACCACTTATTCCCTCTTCGAAAAAAAAAGGATTTAAATTTGTGCAAAACAAGCCTCCGCTAACATTTCTTTGTCCTCGGAAGAGGAAGATATGGAGAAGTTTATGAAGGAATTGCATTACTGTAATAAAATGCAGATGAACCTCTCGTAGGCTAGTAGGCTTAGAATGTTCAGAGGCTTGGAGGTTTAGTTGGTTGGAGGTGGATGAAGTGTGGGCAGAAGTCCATAGGACTAATCGGCACAAAAAACATTGCCTAATCATTGCTAAACATAGAACGGAGGTTTCCAGATCCTGGAAGAAGAAAGTAGCCTTGGGCATTCTATTACGGCACCCCCTTTGTGTCTTCGTCTCGAGTCCAGAATATTAACTGACCCACTTGACCTCATGTAAAAATAGTCCCCCTCAACGGAGTCAACTGAGACTGACTGATTGTCCAGGCTGCTTTATAGAAGAGGCAGTGAACATAGTATGTGGAAACCCCATCATTCCTCGCTAAATTATTGCTGGAAAGAAATCCTTCTTGCTATTTGATAAGCGGAATTACAGGGTTTACAAGGAGAGTTGATTATAGCGGGCTGATGAGGCTTATCTCCTAGAGTTGCGGACAGCTGAGGGTGGAGCGGATGGTTTCCGGAGTCCCATGAATCAGAAGCACAAGAAGTGTAGGGTACAATCTAATGCTAAATAGATTGTCTTTGTCCACTTGTCCCACACTGAACTAAGTCATCGTCTTCCTCAACAACATCCCAATTCCAATTGTCCCAGTAATCTGTTCTCTGAGTCAGAGCTAACTGATAACTGCCCTCGCCTGACTCATCCAATCTCTTGGAATACAGAGCCGCACTCTCCATCATCGCACAAAATCCCCATCACCAATCCACCACCGACTCATCTTCATACGAACTACGGACCAAGAGTTGAGTCCAGATTCTCCAGCACATTTACAACTGATAATTCAGCCGAATCTCAACCGCAGCTGAAGCACTCTCTGACGAAATGTCCACATGGGATCCTAATGACTTTCTGCCTCTTAATGGGTGAGGAAAGGTTAAGGTCAGAGTTGAGGTGGAGATAAGGAAATCGGGACACATGTCGTCAACTCAATTTCTTCCCCTTCAAGTAAAAATACTATGGATTCATCCACCATCCACTTTTCTGTCTCCAAAGTGTCCGGATGTCCCAAAGCCGGCTTTGTATAAGAAATCCAAAACGTTGCAAAACGGGCAATGAATTCAGAGGCTGGGTGCCATGGGACAAATGTTGTTTCTTGGACGCGAGGTTTAACCCTTCCGGAGAGTCCGAGGGTGTTGATATGACTGACGATTGATGCATTCAATACATCAACTTCCCTCGACTGAGTTCACCAGGATCTGATGTTTGTTTTGGTCAGACGAGTGTAGGACAGAAGTTGACTCGATACGATCTTACTTGACAAGGTTTCGAGACTCGAGGTATGAAGGTAAGTAAACTAACATCTGGGGTAACAAGATCAAAGAGGATTCAAGAAGATATAAGATCCTGTATGTCTAGGCCGCAATAGGGGATGGATGTACAGGGAAATTGGATTGATAGACATTGAAGACATTGTCAGTCCCGTTGGCTTACGAAGGTCGAGGCGTGGGAGGGACTGGAGAGGATGAAATGAGGTCTAATGGAATTACTGAAATGGACTGGAAGTCAAAAACCGGCTTCTTTACCAGAACTGACTGACTTGTTTGGATTTGGGAATGAACCCAACTCACCAAAGCTTCCTTAAAAAAATAGAGCGAGGCAAAATGTGTCGACGAAAGATACAGGCAGCCGTATGGACAGCCTGTGTCTTCAATTCAAATGTATTTCAAAGGGACAAAAGTGAGGAGTGACGAAGGATTTGTAAATCTTAGAACTTCCTTACAGCAGCAGAGCCTATGGAACCCGGATGACCACAAGCCGTCACAACGGGACGTCTGGACTTGAGCGTTCAAAAGGGTGACTGATGTGGGAAGGGAGGACTGGGAGGTGTGGTGGAAGAGCTGAGACCTACGGAGGGTACTTGGGGTCAGAGGTGAGTGAGTGTGGTCGGGTTGGTTAGGGTTGGTCGACCTTGAGACAGGAAGTGTGAGTGTCTGAGTGAGTGCCAGAGTTAACTGAAGAGTGGTGGATTCGTATACCAATTCCTTCGTCATCCCCAGGAGTCGAGGAGCAGACTCCCTGCCACCACCACCTAATAAACTGTTAACAATGGCTATGGGAAATAATAAGACGAGGTTGATGAGAGTGGAGGAGTCCAAGTGGCAAAAAAGCTGCTTTAGCTTAGGTTTAGTAAATGTGGGTTATATCCGCAATGGTTGGATCCGGTACAAGAAAAACCACATGCACATGCCACAAATCCACCTCATCATCCACACAGGCACAACTTTTTACAAATTCTGAAGAAGGAGCCACACTGAGCCCATTCATACTTTCTCGTTCATTCATAACTTGAAAGAAGAATGAGGGAGATGCACACTGTATCCTTCATACTAATCTAAATCAACATTGAGGATATTATATCTGTCCCACACCACCAAATAACTCGAAATAACGAGTCCGGAATGCGAAGGGCAGAAACTTTTCTGCACTTTCAGACACTTTCTACTCCAAAGAACAAGTGCAAATAATGAGCTCAATATTTATTAAAACTTCTCTACTAAAAAAAACGGACAAAAAACTCCAAGCCAGCACTCCCACAAAGCTGACCGCTAGTTAGGGCTGTTCATAAACCATGTTAGCCAACCCCACATACATGGCCATAGGTCTTCCAGCACTTGGCAACCAATCACATCAAATAATCTTAAAAACTCAACTTCAAGCTAAACATTAGTTGTACTCCAAACTCCTAGAAAAAAGTATTTCAGTTCCAAGAACCTTGTATCAAAAAAATACAATTTCTTATCACATTCTACAAAACAGTAGAATTTCCCAAATCTTCGTCATAAGTTACAAAATCATATTTTCCCAAAACTTATTGTAAGTCGCCTAAGTTGCCTATAATAATGAAGTTTGAGTGGATTCATTTAAAGCTGTCCTAAAAACACATCTTCCAGATCAAATCCTGACTACAGAATGAATCTTATTATGTGACACAAATATCATATTTATCATACAACAGAACCCGTACTTAATTGCAATCAAGATTAAGTTGTAAATATAATTGTAAATAAAGCCTCCTCGACAAAACACGAATTTCCATTTCATATAGTGTATAAAGTTCGTATACAATTCCACTGTAAATCTTTCCAAACTTTGTCAACTTTGGCCTTAAAATAGTTTTCAGACATCAATTAACTACTAAAAACTTATCATCGTCACTCCCCGCTATGTTTCTGAACACAATCAGCCCATTGGCTTGTTGAAGGAGGATTCTAGTAAAACATTTCACTATCTATGAGACTAAGCTATGCTAATCTAATTGGGTATAAATTAACCCAGCGACAAGGTAAGTAATTAAGGGTTGGAGGGCATGGCTTATGAACAGCCCTCAAGAATTTCTTGTGCAGTCTTCGGATTCCTTGCAGAGAGACGAGGGGAGAAGTGCATCTCTAATTCATTCTACAAATCCCAATTTTAACTGCCGACTCTAGAGAAGGTTTTTTTTGCACTTTTTTGCAATTTTATGACTTGGAGGACGGAGGCTGAGGAATGTGACGGAATGCTGGCCCACATTCATTATTGCAGCCCTCTTCAAAAACACCTTCCATCAACATCTTCCTTAATACTCTACCCACCACTGACTGCAGTCGTCCCCTTCTTCCTAATACTCCGTCCATCTCCCATGTCATAGTTAACTAGCAACTATATACATATGTACATACATCCTCTATATAGTCAGCTTGGGATTCCAATCCTTTCGAATCTTCATTTTTAATGGTTTAGAATGTCTTAAACCATTATACCCATTTTTAAAGCACCTCCACTCTTTAAAATCACTGCTGAGGAAATTTAAATGGTTGAAACCGGCAAGGATGCATTAACATTGATATACGAATACGAAATGAGTTACCAACGGCAAGGTAGGCAAGGTTTCATTGACTGAAGATGAAGACGGTTGGGCTGTGCATTTCTGCATTTGGCTTGTTTAACAGAAACCCTGAGGCCCGTAGCTGAAGAATTGGTTGTGATTTAAAAAAATTAATATGCTGGAGTTTAATTTTGAATATTCTGTAGTCAAAATTTTAGCCAAACTCATGAAATCATGACAATACCACTAACTTTCCTTAATTAGGTTGTTGGATTCATTGCCGGAGTCTGGCTTTAGATGGCTAAAGATTCAATGATTTTAGAATTCAGAATGATCTTTAGATCAAATTCATGTGTTTGGAGTTCAAGAATCCGAGAAATTTCCTCACATCTGTGTCCTCCAGATTGTCAACTATAACTAACTTTCCTTCACTTTTACAAATCTCATTAAGGGAATTAAGAGTAGTAGGGACCATTAACACTTTACATTTAAGAAATATGGTCAAATGGTCAGTATTCATTAAATGGTTTTAATTAATTCATAATGGTCGTTAAATGAAAGATTAAATAAATTGTCCTCAACAATATACTAAATGTACATAAATAAAAGAATTGTGTGTAACAATAAATAAACTGTTTAGAATAGTCCTCGTATAGTAGAATTGTAGTAGTACTTCACCTCAAGGAACATTTACTTCAACTCTTGTTCAATTACATACTAATACATCATCAATAAATAAAACATTCAACTATTATACTAATTCATCTGGTGGTTACAATTTTGGAACAAAGCGTTTACCTCAGCACATACCATTTTTTTTTGATACATTCGATTCTATAAAATCATAAGAACTTGGGTCAAATTGTCATGATTTACAACCAAGACAGTACCATGAGCTGGAGTAAACAAGCCTTGTATGTAGCAGATGCACTGGATGTGAATTTATTTACAATTGTATGTATATCCTGTAAATATAACATGAGGATTATTACGAGTAGTTTATTCTGGAGAAGCGAGTACATTTTCGGCCAACTCATTTATGGAATATCCCAAGGAATAATTAGAATGGAGAATAGTAAATCATAGTTAAATATTAATTACCTCCTTTTGTATGGAAATTCCCCCCTGCTAATATTACTTGTGAATTGGCAAACATGAGAGACTGGGAATCCCGTACGTTTCACCTCCACTGAACTCCTCTTAACTAAATGCAGCAATCCCATCATTACGGCATTCCCACACTTGTCCCTCAGTTCGAAAATAGTTATGCGGTTACGGGCCGACTGAGCCGGACAAGTATTACCTACAAAGCATCATTCCCAATGGGCATTGTTCAGTATGGAAATATATTTATTGTATCATGTCGTGTTAAGTAATTTTAATTTAATGTTCTTTATTTCGGTGGTCCATTCTTTTAAAAAAAAAAACAATCTTCGTGACCCGCAAAAGTCTCGGTTTTAATAAAAACTTGGACTAAAGCCTGTAACATAAAAACCATTAATAACAACTTAAACTACAATGGGTACGTATAGTTACCACAATTTCATCATATGTAACAAGGTTGTGAATATTTTAAATGCTGACATGAAAATATTTTTCGTTTGAACTAGATTGACTACTACCCTGTCCCATAGTAGAAAGAAACTTAGAATCTTTAGGTGTTTTTATTATGAATTTCAGAATTGATTTAATGTACTGCATTTCATTGATTTTAAGTGGAATATTTTGAACTATTGAAATTGTGGAGATTCGGTAGTATGTAGTTGGAATGGGAGTTTAAGATAGAGATAATAGCTTAGTGATTGTTTCCGTAGGAATTCATCGAGACCGGTGGCGGAAAATAAATGAGAAATTAAAGCAGAAGTGCTAGAACTGGGCTTTGTGATTTCCTATAGTTACATAACGTACAATTAGACCAGCTGAAATATAAATTATGGACGGAGGGAGTCAATGTCTCCTAAATTAATCTTCAGAATACATAATCAGGAGTGCAGACATTCAGAGGAATATTATGGGCTAAACGATTCAGCGTGGCTCTTCAATTTCTGAATTAATTCATACCTCATCATCATCAATAACCTTCAAGCCCAGGTGACATTTCTTTCCCATATGACAGTAATCAAAAACCATTCAGTAATTTCAATCAGCTGAAGGAATATTAGGCACTTGATACCTAAACCCTCCTCAAGAAGAAATTACTGTAGATACAGTATGCTAAAATGTACACGTTGTATATGTCCTGATTTTGGAAGATCAATAAAATGATATATTATTATGAGTATACACTCCTACTATCACAAAAAAAAGTCGACCAGCATCAATTTTGACATATGATACACCATTCTCTGACCGCAATTTAACGCTAAACCTGAATATGTAATAAAAAATGGGTGACAAAGTCCAGATTTCGAGATAAACCCCGAAAACCGGGGAAACATCGGATTTATAAAAAAGTCTACTACAATCTATTTGGACATGTGATACACCATTTTGAGCAAATTTAAAACTAAATTCGGATATGCAATAATAAATTGTGAAAAAGACCAGAATTCGAGATAAGCCCGAAAACCATGTAAAAATCAAATTTATAAAAAGTCGGCTACAACAATAAATATTTAAATCCATATTTATTTTTACAATGAAATGAGCTTTACCTTGTTGATGGTTTTAAATTAATTGTTGTCCTCTTCTTAACAAATTAAAAGGTTCCCACGAAGTTCAAGGTCACACAAAAATTATAATCCATTTCCCTTAACCCAACAAAGGAGATTTAGATTATAGGCAACCTAACAAGACTTTCCTTTCAGGGGACTTACCCAAGCATTTTAGATACATAGATGACATCAATAACTACATTTACAAATAGAATATCTAAGAATCACACCTTGGTTTCAGACATGTAGCTTCCCCAAATGCATTTTATTGATTCCCTTGTTGTAACATGCAAGCTTTCTATCTTCTAACCGTATATATTCATTAAATTGATTGACATTACTATCTAACCTTGAACTTATTAACCTTTACACTAAATATTCAATTCAGTCCAGAATTAATCTGGCTAGGAAATTAGTTTCTGAAAATCGTAATTGTTAATGAATTGTAAAAAGTGTAAAAATAAACAAGAATACCATTCCTGCAACCGCAACAATGTCGACAATGACAAACCAGAAGCCAACGTAGTAGAGCACCGGGTTGCAGTAGGTATATCCGCCTGAGTAGAAGTCGTATTCCAAAGACTGAAAGTTGAGGTTGAAGATAATCCACCCTGCAACAATGAGCCAAACAAACCAAGCAATGCTGATAATTGTGTTCAAGACGCTTACGGTCTGGATCCTGTAGTTTGGAGCATCCACTCCAACAGAATTGGGCAGAGCTTCCGCCTGTGAATAATTTGTTCTTGCCAGCTTCCCTTGGATTATCTGAATCACACCTCCAACAATGAGCAAAGGAGCGACTGGTCCAACAGGGCAACTTAGATGTTCGCAGTAAATTATACCAACAGTAATTGCTGCCATTGGGATAATGTCGAAGAAACTGAAGTAGGGCTTCTTGAACAAGAGTCGCAGTCCCTTGAACCCTTGAACAGTCCCTCCTACCCAAGGCTCTGAAGTCTGGACCATGTACTTCAGCATCGTTTGAATAGTTTGAGTCAGAGTTATGCCTGATGCAGCAAGAGTTGGTACATCCTGATTGGCCAATGGGGTTCCATTCGATGTATTATTGGACATTGGAATTGGAGCCTGTGAAATGTCAATGGTGACGTCTTGATCATTTTTTGGAGGCTGTGGAACATCAGGCGATGTTTCTTTTCCAATGACCGTAGATCCTGCAGCGCTTACATGTTTCAAATGGACTTGTTCCTTTTCCAGGATCCCACCGGGAATATTTTCTTCGGCAGGTTGGAGGTCTTGTTCTACAATATTCCAATCAACTGGGACTATGTCGATCCAGATCTCCTCCTTATCATCTGGCTTCTTTAAAGTTGTCGCTTGTAATCCATCATTCTGAGTAGGCTTGGGAACTGATTCGTGTTCAGTGCTTGCCATTTCCTTCGCAATATCAATTATTTCAAATTGATCTTCTTCTACTTCTGATTCTGAATTGTGAATTGGTCGTAGTGATGATGCTCTATAGACAGTTTTGGGCATGGATTGAATTTAAATATCCAGGGGTTCGCTAAATCGTCTCGTTTCTGAAACCGAAGCATTAAAGATAAGATTTAAAAAACGTATTAAACGCTTGGTATTTAATAGTACAAGTAACTTACAAATGACAAAAAATATAGTTAGCACTTTTTTAAAATCCAAATTCCTTCCTTCTGGAAAGAATTCAACCGTGTTCGGAGAAGGATCCTGAATGAATAATAAACCGATGTCATTTAAAGTCTAGAACACAATGCCCAATTGAGTTTACAAACTGGAGGGTTAAGTTTAGAGTTCATTTGTATCAGAGGACATTGAAAGGTTATTTCTAGGTGTTGGAATCCTTAATAATGTCCATACAGGTATATTACCTTATGTACAGGGTGTCCAATATGTACTTCGTATTTAACCTTTAAATGGTGGCATACAAAATAAACGATGGTATAGTACTGGCCCACGTATTATTATCATCATACCGAATAGCAATCCGTCAATCCGAATTGTTCCTCTCCGTCCATTATGTTATGCTCAACCCGAAACTTCAAAACCACAACAAATCCGAAACAAGCCTATAATGTCTCCCTGTATGTAAAATAAATCAATATTTTTAAAAGCCTCTCTTCGCGTGAAGCAAGGTGATTTAACGGTCAGCGTAGAGGTCATCTCTACGCTGACCGTTAAATCACCTTGGTGTGAAGGATGTATGTGTTTAGTCTTAAGTGGACAGCTTGAGTATGAAGACAATTTCCAACACAAGAGAAATGCATATACAATATTTCATTTGAGGGTTCCTCCTTGTATTTTTTATTTAAATATTCACTAAAGTTCTAATCGTGTAATTGTTCCATAATGTATTAACAATACTTTTTTTCGATTCCTTTCTAGCATATTGATTGTACTGAGCTGCTAAATTTCAATATGGATCAATAAGACATAGCATGATGTATGTATTTCTAAGCTAAAGTTCACAAAAGCTTACCTTGTTTATTAGTACACCACGTCTTTTCACAGTGATAGATTTTGTTACTTCAGAGATATAATTAAGTAGTAAACAAATCATTAGCTTCTAACATTTAATCCTGCACTGATAAAATATTTAATGTATTTCAAACCAATATCATAAACGTCAGTATTTCATAATTTTGGTAGCCAAGTCAATTAAATTTCAATTTCAAGAACTTAAATTATTTTATTTAGTCATCAATCATTTGGATTCCATAATCCCAACCTATGGCTTAAAGAACTTCAGCTAACGTAGCCGGAGAAAATGGCAATATACAATTCACTAGAAATACTGACATCTTTAATCCAATAGCTTTGGTAGGCAGGCTGGCGTACTGCTCGTAAATTGGCTTCGTAAGCTCCGAAATGGAAGTGCAATTAAAATTAATCTACCATCCACCACCATCATTTAAAGCTATTATGACAGTAATGCATCAACAAAATAAAACATGCATCCCTGTGTTCTTTATCGATTAGATTTTTTTTTAAATATTTACAATTCAAATATGTCATTAGCAAATATAATAACAATTTAATACACTTTAAATTCTAAGATCATTTGATGATAACTGTCTGGTTAGATGTACGTTGGTATTCGAAATCCTGGAAGTGCTACTATTTTTTTAATGTATTCCTTACATGATCCTGGAAACAGTTGTCAGTTTTCGATCGTAATGAATTATTTTATGATCTTATGATTTTAAGTTGAAACGTAAATTACTTTATGGTGATAGGTGCACTTAAAACCACAATTTCTTATGTGTATGTATTTATAACATAAACAGGTAGTAGATTTTCAGGAATTCCTAGAAATCACAACAATTTTGGGAGGGATGTAATTGCAGACCTTTGAGAACATTATGCATTTTTTAGGATCGTCATGGTATTTTTCACGCTTACAGTTATTACATTTTCAACTTGTCCATTAAGAATCACACATTTTGGACGCGTTATGAATGCAGACAAACCAACGGCTCCATGCTTTATCTCTCGTTTTACAGAGCTAAGCTAACCGGGGGCACGTGACCACGTTGGCTCATAGCCGACCGTTATAAATCAACGACTCCATGCTTCATCTATCATTATATAGAGCTAGGCTCACCGGGGGCAGGTTGGCACGTTAGCTCATTTTCGAGTCCATAGACTCTTTTAGCATCTGATATTTCTCTGTTGGGGCGAGCTATTTTTTACGTTTGTAACGTTTTATTATGCTTTGTATAACTTGCAGTAGAAGACACCCTTGACCCACCTAATTTATCATTTATTAGTTGAAAGTCTGTAAACCCTCCTCTAAGACCTTGACCTTTGGTGAAATGAAGTCAGAATGAAAATAATATTACAACTTTACTGTGAAATAAAATACCATATTTAAAAAAAACATTTCATTAAAACATTTAGCAAAAAATTATTTCCAAAAAAACTTTTTCAAAAAGATAATCGAACTGATCGATAGGTTGAATTTTAAAACTCTCTAAGTAAACTAAGCGTGAATAGACTACCAATGTTATAGTTGAACCGGTGTGACTTGAGTGAGGCTGGCAGGCGAGATCCTGGGGTGAATGTCAGGGACTTTCACGCTCCGGATTGGCCGGCATGCCAGGGAGGGAGGAGCTATAGCGTTATCTACTACTTAACTTTGCTTATCAATGAAGCAAGAATTTAAAAAAAACGCTTCGATTTTTGTTGGGACTGGAAAGCCATCAACCGATAAGATCGGATAAGTATTGAAGGCTGTCTATTCCTTTAAAGATTCTCCCCATAAGGCTCAATGAGGAGACATAGGTACATAAATAGATAGATAGGTACTTCCACCGGTCGCTCTTACTTTTATGAAGGGCCGTATTTATTTTATGCTAAAAAATACACAAAAATAATAATATTACTTACTGTAGGTTCAGCAATCGTCAGTCGCTCGGTCATGATAAGAAAATGCAATAACAAATTTTACAAAGACCAAAGACGTGATGTGATAGCAAACACATTTAATTCAAATGAGAAGGACTGAGCATTTTCTTGTCTTGGCTAAGAAATGAAAACCTGTAGGCTGCAGTGTTCTGAAACAATTCTGATTCGTCCCATGTGCAAATGTTAGGCTTTACTTTACTGGGGTTTTACAAATTGAAGATTTTAAGCTTAAAATGGCAGATCAACAAGAACAGTTTTTGGCTAATTTTGATGCTGACCCCAAGTTTAAAAAAACTTCGGAATTTCCAAAGATTGCAAACTTAATAAGCTAAAACGGGTTTTAAAGAAAGAAAGGTGAAACTAATTCAATGGTTCTATCGTCAATGAAATTAAAACTTTCCAACCAATTCATAATCCATATTGAAGTGGGTGAGGAAGTGATTATTTGTAAATCAAATATTAAGAAAAAGTATTGACATTGGGGTTCACGAAAGTAAGATCGGAAGTTTGAATGGTACATCACCTGATTTTAAAACATTTTCCAATAATCAATGTTCAATCATTCGAGCTTGTCGATTCATCACATCATCCTATGGACTATCAGGAGACGTTGCAAAAAATACGATATGTAACTGTAAGGCAGGGCCTACTTGTTGTGCTTCTAACCGTTGTGGGTGTTGCATTGGCTGTGGTACAAAGTGTCATTCCTCAAATTCTATATTCCATATTCTATTCTATATTCTAGTTATACTTATTTTGAAGTTTTTCGAAATTTTGGAGGAAAAAACTCTTCATTTTTTTTGAAATTTTACATATGCTTTTCATCAAATGAATATCATTCAATAATCCGTGGAGTATAAATAAATCGTTATTATTATTATTATAATTATTATCAATATATACGAATGTCTTGTCCGTTTTATTGACCAGTGAAATACAACCTTACGGTCCAATCACCATTAAGAGATGTTATCCAAGCCTCGAGCATTGTGTTTGCTTCAAGTACCCTTGTACAAAATGTTCTATGATTGACTACAATTCTTTCGGTACTTGGCGATACCCTTGAACTTGTTGTTGAACGGTTTTTTTGTACAATAACACAGTCCAACTTTCGTTGTCAGTCTTGTTACGTGCCTTGGTTGAACTTCTGACCGACATTTGAGTAAATATAAAAAAGGTACCTTGGATCTGTTCATACCAATTTTCTGAATATAACACGTACATACAAATGTTGATTTGTGTGTACTATGATGAATATATTTTAAGTCACAGTTTGTCCATGCAGTCCCATACTTTGAAGGTCTCTAAAACGTGCATTGATAAAAACTATAAAAAGGAGGACAAGTGTTGGAATTTTTATCAATGCTAAACAAGCAGAGCTGGAAATCAATACAAATTTGCAACTAATAATCAAAAAAGGTATGTGAGTTTCAAAGATTTTTCCAAATAATTAATTTCTAAACAACCATTAGTAATTATTTTTATTTTCATTTTTATCATTATTAACAGACACATTACAAGCAACATTAAATAGTAATGATCCAGATTAGAAGATGGGAATACATCTTAAAGATTAACAATTAAATTATTTTAGTTACAATACATAATGTCAGCTTAGTTTTTTTTACACATTGGGGACGAGTTATTTATAATCAATTCCGATGTATATTCGACATCTAATATTGTATGTGTACACTTCTTGATTTACACCAGGACTTAACTTAAAGACTTGAAGGAGGATGAAGTGTTATTTCTGGTTTGGATTGATGTTCGTGGCGATGCTATTGGTGTCCAAGCCTTTAGGAACTCAGGCCGTCGGGGCTGGTATGGCCTGCAACGAGGGAAGCGGTTTCAACGTTTGTGGAGACTGTGACCCCGGGACCTGGTGCAGCGTCGTGAACAATCGTGTATGCGTCTCCTGTCCCAATGAACACCAATGCGGAAATGAATTTTATAATTGCTGGAAGTGAAACTGAGTTCATTTCCACACTGAGACGACTAAGGATTGAATTCAGACTCATTTCGGTTTATAAGACAGATTAAAATTCTAAAATGTACCCCTAACTTCCTATTGTTAATTGACATGAAATTCAAAGCCTTATAAATACTACAATGCATTTATATAAAAATATTCATTGTTGTTATTCCAGAAATATGTTTACTCACAAATTATCACAATATGCATTTCTTCTTTAATTTATTGCACTGCTAACTATACGTATCCGTTCTACAGTATCTAATTATGCCGTTTCATATTATTTAATGTAGTACCTTCAAATGCATTCAATTTTCTAGTCTACGAAATAAAAACACCTCCGACATAAACACCTCTCCCATAAGACCTCTGAACACTAAAAAATATAGGTAACTTGATATTAATTAATAAGTGATGCCAAGTGATATTAATTAACCTTCGAATGGATGATCTCAGTTCGCGGCGGGGCCCCAACCTCAGTTATCCCAGCCGAGGTGTAGTTACTTAAATGTTTATAAACATTATTAATTACGTAAAATTTCGCGTCCATACTGCAAACAAGATCTAATTTCTTCAATTTTAACTAATTAATGGTTAATCCACATGTTTTCATAGTTATCTCTAGGTAAGTGTAATTGTTGATTTAAGACGCGTTGGATATGATAGTACGCATCGGAAAACGTCATTTGTACGGGTTTACCAAAATAAACATAAAATCCATTTACATTTATTTAGTACAACCATTAACATTTCATTATTTATCAGGAAGCATGGTTTCTAATCCTAAATGCTGTATTTCAAAAGTTATAAATCCTTGCACCCTCCTAGGTTAACCACAAGCTAGTTTAAAGACTTATTGTGGCAAACAAAACTTGTGGAATATTGTTGAATGGACTTATGAGGTGAAGCTGGGGTTGGCCTAAGTGACATAAATATGTCCTGCCTTCATGCAGTCTCAACTGCAGGATGTGGATTCCACAGGCGTACAAAAATCTGGTAAGATAATGCGAGGAGAATGGGGACAATTAAAAGAAAGTAAAGCAAGTTTGTTGCTTTTGATGGAAAAAGGATTGAAATTAACGGAAGAGGATGATGAGGTTGTTTGGACGTTGGGAGCCGATGGTGGGCTGAATTAATCTGAACTAAACAAGTAACAAGTATTACGGCGGAACTAAGACCAGATCTGGGTTAAGCCCTCGAGCACCCAAAAGTTACAATATCCTCTTCTTATGCCATCCCAACATTCTGACCAGTCAAGGACGTCTCTCTAGTCAACCTCAACAAAGCTGGTTTTAATGCACAAAATAGTAACTCTTTTACTTTCAACTTCATACAATCAAACCTTGTTATCAGCTAAGTACATAGTGAATGTGTAGCTTCTCAGCTTGGTCAACCTTTAATTTAAAGATTTAGACATCCATCAGTGGACGGAAACAAGATAAGCTATTAAGGAGCTTATTCAAACTGCTGACCAATATGACCAATTGGAATTCAGCTTTCCTTTTAAAACTAACTGAAGTAAAGTATTTATTTTTGTTATACCGTTTATGACTTCAAACCTACTTCCTAATTTGCATTTGGGAAGTGTGGAAAAACGTATGTCCAAAAATGGCAATTGTACAAATATTTGAAGCCATGAATATATATTGGGATTTTAAACAAAGCACTTAACTAAGCGGTCATCATTTATTGCCATTCTGCTTCAGGAGGTTTATTTCAATAAGTAACTTCGCACTTTTAATACCATGTGACAAGATAACCGGAGTATTGAGCCTCTAAACCAATAATCATTCATAAATAAGAAGGAGAAGAAGTTTCTGGACATTGATTTATTTATTTATGAAAATGTTTCACAGATCTTTGCTGGTCCAAATAGCTCAAACTACAATTTCATGGAAAGTGATATTGTAGAATAACTAAGGGTAACTAACTTATTCACCTTGAACTAAATAAAATCCGCATCAGCTTCTTAAATTAGCCAGCACAGAAACCTGTCAGGTTTAGTTAGATAGGATTCTGACAACTAATTATTATTAACAATTGGATAGTTTAATATTGAATAAGAATCCTTATTATTTTAGTTCACATAATAAACTGTAGTCAAATTCATGAAATAAAATGTAATATTTCCATTGATATTGATATTGAACAGAGATTGTTCGTCTCCGTTTACAAAATTCCCTGGGAACAGAGATGCAGTGGAAATTGGCTGCTATTCCCCTGCACCTCTCGACCATACGGACTTACACTTTTACAGATAAGTTCTATCCGGGAATTATTTTCAAAATTTCCAAAGCCATCCTCACATAATATTAATCAAGCAATAGCATTCCACCCCGACAGATTATCAAGACTTTCAACATCAGAGTCCTACAATATTGTATAGAGATTCAAGTTCAACACTTTCCCCGAAGCCCCTTAACATTTATTTATACTCGTTAATTAGAACACAAGCTTTGGAACTAAAGTACTTAAATACCCATTGGGGGAGTTTATGAAACTTAATTTGGTTTCCACGACGACTTCTTCAAATGCTCCAACAAACCAAACTGAAGAGTTTGAGAAACTATGGAGGCTTAGTAATTGCTAAAAGATCTTGACCTGCAGTTCGAATACTTTTGCAACGTCTTCATTGAATGGAATGGAGGGGTACATTTTGAGAACTTCTCTAAGCCAAGCGGATTGAATTTTTCAAAAAAAGTACAATTCAAATGAAATGTTTCCTGATTTGTTTAGATTTTTTTTAAACTCCGAACCTAAATTATTTAAGATTTCAAATTGGACTTTTTTTCTTTCGGTTGAAATGTAAAAGTTTAAACTCTGTTCAAAGCCATTGAGATATCGTCCTAACTTTTATAAAACTTTAGCTTTAATGAACATATTCCGAATGGAAAAGAATATGTTGAATTACAATGTTTTGGCTTAAAAAACATTTTCGAGATCAATTGTGGATGTATCTTTTCGAACCAATATTTAATCCTGTCGATATCTTGCACATATTTTTTCATACCGAACTGTGGATAAAATAGTCACACAAAATCACAGGAGTTGATGGAGTTTCTAACACAATGACATTATATACAGTTCTTGATACATACTGTCAGTGATTGGCATTAGTTCTAAAGTTTTTCTTACCATCCTGCTGGTAGTATTGACTACCACTAGGTAATCTTTGCAATGGGAGGATGTAGAAACGGATAATTTTATGAAACCTCGACTTGTCAAAATCGGACAATTCTGAGAGGCTTGGAAACGGAAACCTTGAAGCCCTGCAAGGATTTACTTTAACGCTGAAAATAGTGGAGGTAACAAATCTAGATTTCAATATTATTTGTCATCCCTCCAACACCTTTTAATTTACTATTACGACAAATAAATATATTCAACAGGCACACATAATCCTAACGGAACTGAAAGGGATCATAACCGATTCGGGAAAACGGTTTTAGAGAAAAAATCGGCATTTCGCAAGGTTGTCCCATAAACTGCGTAGCCCAAAAACGCATAAATTCCTCGTTGTGAAGATTTGGTAATGAATCTCCACTATAGTGAGATTTGGGCAGTATGGGCAGTTGGACATGCCACTTTATACTTATCCCTTGGAGAGGCAGGTAGGATTTGAGCCTTATTGCATTGAGTTTGTCAGCATTCTGAGCCCATTACGTGAAGAATTTAGTTTTCTCACCCAGAAGCTTCAAGAACTGATTTTGCATTTCTGAGTTTGAAGAAGACAGAGACGAGTTTTCGAGCGACGGAGTTTATGGAAGCCTCCGATGAATATTCGTAATTAAAGTTTGGAAATCATTAAAATGGCAAGAGCTTCTTCGTGTATTTTGAAACATTTGAATACTGGCTGCCCTATATCATCAAGCTTGGTAGCCAGCTACATCCGAAGTTCTACTTTTGTATTTACAAACCAGTCTACATACCTACCTATCTATCGCACACTTTTGTACAGAATTGCATTGGTTACACCTACAGACGTCTATGACTAATTAAGTAAATGCAAGTTGACAGAAAGCCGTGTGGTATTCCAGCAACAACTTTTAAAATGTCCCTTGGGTAGCGGGCCTCTTGTCCCGAAAGCAATTGGTTCTCATGGCAGGAGAGTCATAGGTCAATGGACACTTTTGGTCTATAGTCAATTGATGTCGACGATTTTAGACAGGGTCTCCAACAACGTTCGTCTTCACTTGAGTTGCCTCCGACTGAATCCCGTTCAGGGTGGATGTCTGCTGGATTTGATGATCTCTCCATGGAGTGGTGAGGAATTTCAGGCGCTGTACAGAATGTAAATAATTCATCGTCAGTAAATTACTGTTTAAGGAAATAGAAGGTGTAAAAATGATCCCCACCTGCTTGAATGTTCCTTTAGTGACGGCCAATTTGTAGAGAGCCATGCCCGGAATCCATGCAATACTTGAACAGGTGATGCTCCAGCCCAGAACATTCGCCCACGGGGGGTACATGTAATTGTGAATCTTCAGTGGCTCGTTTATCATCAGCCCGAACACGATGATGAACTGGACGAAGGAATCAGTCAAAATTATTCAGCCACATTTATTGAGAGAAGATATTAACTAGGATAAATATTTAGACAGGAGGTGATAAAGACCCACCAGGATGAATATCGGGGCCACGTACTTCCAGCAAACCCGCCAGTAGATGCCTGGGTAGATTCCTATCATTTCTTGGATGTCGGAGCTGAATCGGTCAATCCCTACGAAACACAAACCATTACGTAATTATAATATTAGCTCAGTCTATCGAGGTCATTAATACTCTTCATACATCAAGAGACCCCCTAGAAGAGTCTATACGGCAAATAACTTTTTGTGACATGCACTGGACTTTGGAGGCACTGGGCAGTCGGCTCTACGTGCCGTGTTATGATTAGTCAAAGTTAATGAGGAAATGTTATTAGTTTATTAGCCGGCTGATGCAGTGTGTTAGTTAGATTAGTTAGGGCCTGGACAAAGGTTGTGTGGACAAGGTGGGTAATAAAGTAGAACACACAGACCATAAATCCATGAGACGGCGATGGCTTCGAAGAAGACGGCAAAGAGGATTGAGAATCCTGCGGCATATCTCTCGAGTAGACTGAAGAAGTAGAAGCCGCCCTGGGAGCACGAGGCCAAGCCGACGACGAAGTAAAGGGAGAAGAGACAGAGGACGAAGATCTCCCGATGTGCTCCAATCACCGGGAATTCGTCACTCAACGCCGTGATTATCGCCTCCGACCCTCCGAACTGAAATGTCAACAGAGAATACAAACTCATTTTAGAGTCCCAGACTATATCCTGATTAGTCGCCGAACCTTATTCTCTCAACTGGACTCTAGTAGGAAATGGACATAGCAGGGTAAACACAAGTCCGGAGATTACTACTCAGAAGAACGGATGGAATGCCCCAATCCTCCCGTCTACCCGTACATCTGTATATGCCTTTACCTTTCTCTATTAATTTACACTCAAAGATTTAAACGAAACTAAAAAAAAAGACATCGTCCTCAAATTATCCCCACGCGAATGACAAGTCCCAACAGAATGAAATCATTTAAATTCTAATTTTTTGTACATCCTTTCATTTAATTCTATTATCCTTTAATGAAAAGTTTAAATTCTCTTGGAGTTCTAGCTTTATACATCTCTTTCATAAATTCCAAACTTTTAATTCGGTTTTGTGTACGTGGAATGAGGTTGTAAAATACTGTATGTTCCAGATCCGTAGAAGAAGGCATACAGGATAGTTGTTGATTGTGTCACAATACAATAATTAATCATAAAATAGATTAGGTCTAGAAGAAACGTACGGAGCTATCAAGTCCGAGGGTGAGGAGCATCATAAAAAAGCAGAGAGCCCAGAAAGTTGATCCGGGCATTGTGGCAATTGCTTCTGGGTAGACGACAAATACCAGCCCTGGCCCTTCCTGTGCCACTTCCTGGAAACATTTCAAGCACACTTCAGTTCACTACACGCTTCAATAATCTCAGCTCAAGCCTAAATCTGTCTATCCCTTTCTCTCAACAACGCATCTGGTCACAACGGACTTGGAGGATTCTGGTCAAGACTCAATGACAACTCCCAAGGCTCAAAAATTAAAACCAAAAGTGGATGGGGACTTGGCCAAAGGACTGAGAGCTGGAGAAATTATCATTTCCAAATGTCCACCTCATCCACTAGATTTGTAAATCTACTTTTGTATATTCAACACTGGCTTACAATTTGGCTGAGTTCATTAGGCTTAGTAATATGGTATTTGAAAACATTTAATTGATTATAAAAATCCATGACTCCCATAATTCCTTTTCCATACGCCTTGATACACAAACTTTGAAAGCGGAAGGTGAGGTTACCTCGATTGGCTTTTTGCTCTGCTCCGACATGTAGCCGAGAACTGAGAAGACGACGAATCCAGCAATGAAACTCGTCACAGAGTTGATGACACTCGTCAGAAGTGCGTCCCTATCACAAAATCAGACAAACATCCGGATTATCTTATCACCAAGTATCATATCGTGATTCCATATTTAAATTTAAGCCGAAGACATACTTATAGACATTGTTGTGGAACTTGTTGTAAGAGGCAAAGGCCAAAAGGACACCGAATCCAGGACCAAGGGAGAAGAATACTTGCGTCGCTGCATCCACCCAGACCTACATACAAACAGAGGGATATCATTCACATGAACGTATCCGAATGTATTCCAGAGAAAAAAAGTAAAAGTGAAGTGGTCTCGGCTAGACCGACCGGTTCAAGAAGTTAGTTGACCGTGAAGAGGTCAAGTGTCACTAGTCCGGTACCAATCAATTTACCGGTCTCAACTCTTTTAGGGAAAAGGGGTATATAGGGCTGTTCATAAATATTCAAGTTTGCTCCTCTTTCTACCTCCTCATTGGTATTGCTATTGGTAGTCGGATAAGCTTTGTTGACACCGAGTTTACAACGAATTAACGCCGGAATTCACGATGGAAACCAGCGAGGAGTTGTTGTAATCTGTAGCTCTCATGATTTTGTCTTCGAATGGAATTAAATTGTGTCCGACGGCAAATCAGGAAGTCAAGTAATTTATATTGGAAAATCAATTTAAAAAATTCAACAGATTTTAATCCTTTTCAGTTGATTAAACAATAATTTTGAATCCTTGTCTTTGTACTTCACTGGTTTCGTATTTTTAAAAGTCAAAATAGACCTTAGCTCAGTTAAATCAAGAGGAATGTTTTGCCAAAGTGGCCAATAATTGATGCAAAAATGAGAGGGTTTCAATATCATAGAGGAGATAGTCAGTGGATAAACTTAATTTTGCCTTTTCTACGTGAGAAAGATGTGAATGGCCCATTATGACTCGTAGATTTGGTGAACGAGGGTCATCTAGGATGATCTGTCATTCTGCACGACACTCGGTTGGAACATGAGATTTCCATTAAGCCCTTTTAGAATCCCAGATTTGGAGGCTTGAGTGGCGAGAGTGACAGATTTACATGTAATGACATGGAATTGTGGTTCCAGATCCTTTTACCCGCTCCTATTAGTATTCTCACTTCTTGCCCTCTAACTTAAGTGGCGAAGTGCCCTGATTCCCGACAATTCCCAAGGTACAGGAGTCACGTAGTCTGGCTGGAGTCTGGAGTTTTGAGATGCAACAGGCAATTCACCCAACATAATTTACACATTTCCATACCTTCTAGGCCCAAGCTGCATAACTTAAGTAAATCAAAGGACGGTGTACATCCGGCCACTGTCAACGGTCAGTCTCCCCCTTCAAATCCAAACAAAACGGACCCTTTCTGAAAAAATGTCACTCACCTCAGCCATGTAGATTCGGGAGAAGTTGGGCTTCAAGTAGTACTTGATCCCTTCAAAAGCCCCAGACAACGTCACCCCTCGGATCAGAAGAATAAAGAGAACGGCGTAAGGGAACAAGGCTGTAAACCACACCACCTGTCATTTAAATAACAGATAAGTACAAACATTCCTTCCAAGTCTCCCTGGGTGTCCGAATAACAGTAAACGTTACGATGAGTGGGATTATTAGGAGGAATTATTAATATACCCAATCTACATCTTAACTTTTGTACCCAATTGTTACCAAATGAATACCAATGAACATAAATATAAGATATATAAGGAGTATAAAATTATACATTAGATTAATCTAGGATTACCCTAAGGCTTTTACAGTCTGCGGACCAGAATCCCTCAGAAAATCGTGACCCAATAT